>JAHPZR010023633.1:0-21730 GCA_019787425.1 Platygyra sinensis
AAGATTCTCCCGCACAGACCTCCTGCTCGGTTAATAATTAAGAGCTAAATATTGTTTCGAATTGTTGTCTGGAGTGTTGTGTTCAACGAGTTCACCAATCACGCTAGAGAGAGAACAACAAAGCTTTAAATTTAGATTTGATAGTTACACCACAAACTAGATATATACAATACCTCGCCAAGATTTTTATCGTTCTTTTGTCAGCGCTTTTGGTGAGATACAATTTGATTCTTTTGTACCGAAACACTTCGAGCAAAAAGTTTATTTGCAAATGAACTTGGCATCAAATCCATCACGTGGGGCGTGATGAGCTCGCGCAAACTCGATGGAAAACAGACGGTTGTTCGCAGTGGTTTCTCTCTCGTTTGGCGTAAGAGAAACCAACTGCTCGCAGGGTACCATTGAATCACCTTTGATATTTTAAACTATAACCCCCTGTAGACCATGCCGGAGCTGCGTGCGTCAATTTTTCAAAATCAGGTTAGTTTTCCACACGCTGTACTTCTGAAAAGTCCGTGATCCCCAAACCTTTTTGCATTCCTAGCACAATTACTCACTATCTGACTGCAGTAAAAATTAAAAAAAATACTATCGACTGGAACACTTTAGCGCAAACGTCCTTAAACTATGGGCGTTTAAATTGTGATACTTAGAAATGTCTTTTTCTTTTTTCAGCTCCACCTTCGTATGCCGAGAGCGTCAGAGGCCAAACACGAAGATATGATACGGTTTACTTCAACAAAGGACTGAATGTGCCGCAGTTAAGAGACAATGTTAAAAAATCATCTTAACTTAACTGTTCTGTTTTGAACGCATTCTATTAACAAAAGGCCACAAAACATGATGGTACAAGTTAGCATGATAGTTTCCATACATTTAACATGCCTCGATACCCGATGGAATGTAGCCGGTTTGAAATCAAGCGAATTTGTACATGTTTGCATGCTGGTTGGTATTGTCCAACTCAGATTAGCCATGGTTAAACTGACCACCTAAGGCAGCCATGATTTTTAAATTTGTATGAGGAAGTTGTAGGCAGCGCGTCGCACTCGCGATTCAAAGGGCCCGGGTTCGAGTTCCGCTCTGACCACTACCAGGATAAGAGTATGGCTCCGTGTTCTGATCCTCGACCGAGTGTGTAAATAGCCGGCTTGTTTGTCCCCGGCCAGCTGAGATTCGGATGGAATTCTTTTAAACAATGTTATGTTCAGTTTGAATTATTTGCCTTAGTTGATTGCTCGGTCCCGGCCACTAGCCTTTGTGCTATTAACACTGCCGAGGGTAAATGAAGGCTATTTAGTGTTTATTTCATTGAGTAAAACCTTCCTTTGATAACGAGGGGGGAGGAACAGAAAAGGGAGGAGGGAGAAATGGCTCAAAAAAAGTTGGGAGGAGGGAGAAATAGGGGGAAAAAGTAGGGAGGAGGGAGAAAAAGAAACGTAACCGTTTAGGGAGGAGGGAGAAATTGGCTCAAAAAGTAGGGAGGAGGGAGAAATTGGCTCGGAAAGTAGGGAGAAGGGAGATTTACCCCCCTGTTCCCCCCCCGCCCCCGATAAGGTTAGCGGGCAATTTTAGTAAGGTTACACGTACCCAGGTAATTCAAGTATGGTTCAAGACTCATTCTCGAATTATTTAGGATTACACGAAGCATATGCATCAAATGGAAAAGATAAACCAATTGTAACAAGTTAGAATGTAACTATTTTTTATATCTAAATATTCCGTAGCTCAAAAAGTTTAATCTAATAGTTTTTCTTTTTCTTTTTCATTCATTCTCATTTATTCCATAACATGAATGTTAATCTGATCTTTGTAGGGTTTATTGTAATACTGATTTAGTTATCGACTACATCCCGATTAGCTAATGCTGTTTGTGGGAAGTTGATGTTTTTGTTGAATAAATGAATGAATAAATAAATGTTTAGACGAACGGAAGGGTGAATGAATGAATCAGACTAATTGACTGATCGACTGACTGAACGACTCACTGACTGACTACTCTTCTGTATTGTTTTATACCAAGTCCGTAATGCTTAGTCCTCTTTTTATACTTAAGTCCATGTTTTACACCCAGTCCGCAGTCCGCAGTCCGCAGTCCGCAGTCCGCAGTCCGCAGTCCGCAGTCCGCAGTCCGCAGTCCGCAGTCCGCAGTCCGCAGTCCGCAGTCCGCAGTCCTCAGTCCTCAGTCCTCAGTCCTCAGTCCTCAGTCCTCAGTCCTAGTTTGGGAAAACAGCTGCAGGTCATTTTCACTTCTGAAACGCTTACCAGTCGTTTCGTACCCATGGACGTTTCGTACCCAGACGATTCGTACCCAGTCTCAGACGTTTCGTACCCACTTTCGATCACCTCGTACCCAACCCTCTGGTCGATTCGTACTCAACAAAATTAA
This sequence comes from Platygyra sinensis, assembly GCA_019787425.1. Taxonomy (NCBI): domain Eukaryota; kingdom Metazoa; phylum Cnidaria; class Anthozoa; order Scleractinia; family Merulinidae; genus Platygyra; species Platygyra sinensis. The sequence continues at coordinate 2,390 of JAHPZR010023633.1, forward strand.
ATTGTGACACAAAATGTTTAAGACAAACATGAAAATTTATTTCACTTATCCTAGTAATCGCAACATGAAAAGCTAATTTCTAATCACACGAGCATTGAAAAGTTATCTTTTAGTTAATACTCTTGAAAAATCGTGACCTAGTTTGAGCGATCCTAATATATTTTTCCCATTATCACGGAGCGCCTACGACTAAACGTACTTATTCTTCTTAGTAATAAATAATAAAAATCCTCGTAGTAAATGTAAAAAATGTCGCAGCAAAAAGTCAAAAGGGTTGGAAGAACTGTTACAAAAATATAACTTTTCGCCTAGCTATCTGAAACGAAACTGAGCTTCAAACTGAGAGTACTTCGCTGGCACGGAAAATTAAGAAAGAAGAAGACATCTTCAATCACACAAGATTGACCAATTATATGTGTAGAATTCTGCAGACTTGCAATAATGTATTTTGCTGCGAGTCAAGTTGGTCACTAACGTGGTAATACGCGCAACAGAGGGTTTCAACTTGTAATGCAACAATATTGCGAGACAAGTTGACGAAAAATGTTGCCCGAAGTACAGTACCTTTACTCTCATTGTTGCAATATCCTTATTTAACACTTTTGAAGAGAAAAATCACATCTATCTTGCGCTCGATAATAATTAGCTGCTATTGTCAAGAAACTCGTGGACCACTGACACTCTTATTATTAAGTGAAAGTTCAACAATATAGCAAATAATATCACACATATACCTTACGCAAGCAAGCGCTGCATTTTAATCGTTTTAACAAGTTTCTCACCCAAAAGCTCCAAAAACGTTATGTGACAATTTGTTGAGTACGAATCGACCAGACGGTTGGGTACGAACTGACCGAAAGTGGGTACGAAACGTCTGAGCCTGGGTACGAAACGACTGGATACCTCCGAAACGAACAATGAAACGCGGAGGACATGTTAGTGTAGCAAAATAATCCTGTGCGAGTTGAGCTCTTTTCCTAAGTTAACACTTTATTCGTTGGGTTTCTATTATCTGTTTTCCTCACAGAAATCACTCTCGGTATGATTACAGACCGAATTGGATATCACTCAGTCCTACACTTACCATTATAAATAAATAATGTTTAAACTAGTAGTAATCAAAATTACGAGTGTGCGTTCGACTCTTTACTGCAGATACCTTAAATGATTTCCCTATCTGGCTCTCAACCTCTGTCTATTGCTAAAATCAACATTTTTTTCATCAACAGTCGGGATTCTGGAGAAAGATATTTGAGCGACAAAGTTCATGCCATTCTGATTGAAGAGGTCCCGGTACGAACCACGTTGCGTGACGGCGCTACTTTTCGGAGAGTCACAAGTTTAATAGGACTAAAAAGATAATACTTCTGCCTTTAAATTTCGTGCTAAATATTCTCGCATTATCTTGTAATGTTTGAGCGTAAAAGCTAATTTGGAAAAGTATCTTATTTATACATTGTAAATAAATAATTTATTAATTACAACGTATTATTGGACAGATAGCCCCGAGTCTTGCCTATAACATATCCAAATTTGGCGTTCTTTCCTTGACACAGATAGCCATATTAAGGAAGAAAGAGACTAAGAGATATCAATAAAAATACCTGGTATTTCCCACGCTCATGAAATTCACGTGGCTACCGACTGGTTCATGAAAATAAACCAGTGAGGGAGTAGTTATTTACTGTGTATCCAGTCGTCTGCATGTATTACGTGCCTATTGAAATGTAAACAGTATTTACCCTCCCCCTCCCTCCCCTTCCTACCCCCGTTGTTGCTTGGTTTGCTGACGGCCTTGTTGATACATCCATACATGCATGAGTACAAGTTAAATTTGCATTTGTGCAAGGCGTTAAAGCGCGTTGAGGAGCTGCGTTGTCAAACATCGAAGCAGGCTTCTAAAATTTGTAAGAATGGGTAAAGTTGATTTCTTTGTCGTCGAATTCTACGGAGGCAAGAGAACCTTTTATCCGGGCGAAGCACTAAATGGCACTCTTCGTTTGAAGGTGAACAAAGAGCTGAAGTTGCGAGGCGTTCGGTTAGAATTTCACGGTAAAGCTTCAATACATTGGTCCGAATCAACAGGATCAGGCGAGAACAGGAGAACAAGGCATTACAGAAACAGCGAAACTTATATCGATACTTTGGCGACATTGTTTGGCAAAGGTAAGTGGCTATATATTAAGGTTAAGTTGTCATTCTGTTTTAAAAACATAAGGAACATGGTAATCGATATTTGTAAACATGCTGATCGCAAGGAGTTCGAAACACCACGAATTTTATTAATAATAAATAAGATTACGGACATACCGAGGTTATTAAGCTGAAATTGACTCTCATAAACTTTTGACACCAAAAAGCTTTGAAATGTTAGACATGACACCTTTAAGCTTATATTTATCGACTCTTCCATTCCCCTCTCACAATGAGTAGTAATGCATCGATCGTGAGCAAACATATCGACATCTGTTTTCTTAGTGGCGTTAATAGCTTTCGGCAAGTTTTCATCTTCTCATCAGCTAAGATGTTTTGATGTAGTTTACTAAGACATCCAGCACCTGTCAGACAGAAGGGATTAAGCGGGTGGGGTGTGGTGGGTTTGGGGTTAGTGATGCGGGAGGAGAGAGGTAGAGAGCCTGAACAAAGGTTTTTTATATTTTGGTTACCGTACAAATCTTTAGAGCCAAAACAATATTTGGAACAGATGTCATCTAGATATTGATCTCATCTTGCATATATGTTTATACCATGTGTTGAACCCATTACTGAACTCAACTTGTTTTTTGAGATGTACATGTATTTATGATGATTCACAGCAGTGAAAAATGCAACTGTTGGTTGAGAACTCGATAATCCATTCCCTTTATGAGACTCACCCACAGTGTACAGGCAATCATTGTAATTGTCATTCATCAAAACAAATGTCGGGCAGTACAAAATGCAGACTGCAGACTGGGTACAAAATAATGTAGACTTACGGACTGCCGGCACTGAGAATAAAGTTTGTTTCTCACCTAATACGTGACAACGTATCGTCTGAAAACTTACCAGGTGTTATGCATTCTCATTTCTGCAGTCATCTCCTATGAACATTAGCATATTGTGGATTATATTCCTTGCTTGTTTCTTCATATATTATATCTTTAATAAAGCAATCAGCACTATTGGATGAGAACCTGTGAAAAACCTTTGAAAAACCTATGAATTTTCCTGTGAAAAAACCTGTGAAATACTAATTTTCATATGTTTTTTCAAAGGTTTTTCACAGGTTTTTCACAGGGTGTGAAATTTTGAAAACCCGTGAACAGGGCACTTTTCACAGGGTCAAAACCTGTGAAAAAACCTGTGAAAAAACCTGTGAAATAAAACATGTGAAAAAACCTGTGAAAAAACCTGTGAAAAAGAATCTTGTGGTGGAGCTTTTTCACAGGTTTTTTCAGAGGGTACAAAATCTCAAAACCTGTGAACAGGGCACTTTTCACATGGTCACAACCTGTGAAATAACCTGTGAAAAAAAACCTGTGAAATACAAACCTGTGAAAAAACCTGTGATTGTTAATTTTGTTTTCGAGCTTGTTCACGGCTACATGATGTACACTAGCACTGTACATACAGCTAGTGTCTTAAATTTCAAAACTGTGATTACCTGTCTGTAGGAGAGTTTCCATAGCATTAAAACCTGTGAAAAAGAATTTTGTTTGCAGCTTTTTCACAGGGACTGAACCTTTAGAAATACATTTAATAGGCTAAAATGCAAATTTCGGAACAGTTTATTCACATTTGCTGCAGACTTAATTAATAATAATTAGTAATAATTATTATATGTTAATTTTATACATAATTTGCATTGCTATTCAAATAAGAGACTATATTAACTTGAATATAGTACAACCGCATGTGCCCCAGGGGCGAAAGTGTTAAATTGCACTTGTTTTGCTTTGCTATCACGTGGAGCTGTCACTTTTTAGTCACAGTGTAGCCTTAATCTCCATACCTGTGGCCAATTTTGAACTCTGTGAGTGAATTATATCGACAACAGGAAATTTCACTGGCCTACAGTATCAAGGGAAAATCAATTGTACTCAGCTATGACAGTTGGTATGGGTTATGGCCCTTAATGACAACCCTTGCTGTCACCAAGAATTTTGCATGAAATTATATATACATGTTTTCACAATCTCACAGGTAAGTCATTTTGATAAATTATATTTCATCCTGGTTGTTTTACAGAGGTCACCTGAATTTCAGAATAATTATACTTCTTCCTTCCAACTTGACTCAGTACTGATAAAATTGATCCCACTGCTCTCTCCAACTTGGTTGTCTCTAATCACCCACTGTGTTTAACAAAGTGCAAACTTCTGTCAGCTTGTTGTTTTAATCATCCTGAAACCAAAATGAAGGATTAATATTTAATACTGTACATGTTTGTCTGCATCCTTAGACACATGATACTTTTAGTCCTACACTATATGCACATGCTATGTCACAACTCAAGCATGCAAGCTGAAAATAAAAATTGGACACTAATTTCCTTGTGCATGGCATTCACAATTCAGTCTTGTCTATAATGTTATGTCTTTTAAATCAGCTTGAAGGTAATGTTGCCATTTCACAGATGGTGGAGCTGATGCAGATATAAACAGCAGGATAAGCGAAGCCAGGCAGGCCTTGTGGAAATCAGCATCAATATCCGCAATACCAATGTGAAATCTGAGTTCTTCCAGGGGAGAACTTGAGAACTGCATTATTACATATATTGTTTTTGTTTTTCTGGTTGATAAAAGGGAAACCCTTTATTCAATATAATGCCTTCACAAACATTTTTGAAGTGTCAGAAATGCTGCAAAAGATGTTTTAAGGGGGTAAAATCTTAAAAACATTCCCAGGCATCATGGCTGCAGACCCCACCAAAAGCTCATGCTTGCTACACTTGCCATCCAATCTGATGGGGTTGAAAGGTATTATGATGAACAACCTCCTCCTGAACTGAACTCCCCCTCCCCATTCAGGAATCCCCGGATCTGCCCCTGTCCAGTTAGGGCATTTAAACAATTGGAAGAAAAGTTCACTTGCAATTTAAGAAGTTGATAATTAAATAGATATAGAATTGCTTAAGTATGACAAGCATTTTCTAGTATGAAAAAGGAAGCTAACAAAAAAATCATACATCACTCACCAACGTGGTGAATTAGACTCCACTTTTCAGGAAAGGTTTCTTTGAATGTTGCAATACTTCATCCATAACTCAGCTTTGTAAGAGGCCTTCAGCATAAACTAATATAATTTCAGATAGACACAGTTAGGATATGAGAAACTGCATTAAGTTGCTTCTCCAATCTAAACTTTCAGTCAGCTGCCAAATCAATCTTGATGAGGTAGTATCTTTATGACGAAATGAACAACCTATATACGTACAGTTTCAACTGGATTGTTCAACATATCTATTATTTTAAGAGGATATTTTTGTGATTAAAAGAACTGAAATAACAAGTAAATTAAAGCTTAATTTGAAAAGGCCTGCAAGCTTAGAGGAAATTAACAGACATACCAGTAGTAAGCTTATGATTTTCATATGGCCTCCAATCCACCTATCAATGTTAAGCCAGTGGAGGGGGAGAGGGGGAAGACCGAGAGGGGAGGCATAGGGCAGGAATTTGACATTTTCCAAAAAGTTGCTGTAAAATTCCCTACCCCCAGGCAAAAATGTGAGGTCAAAAATAGCTGAAATTACCCACCCAGGGAAATGATTTGTGGTTACAGGCGTAAAAAAATTCAAATATCTCTACCCCCGGGACAGCAAGATAATTCAAATGCCCTACCCCCGTGTCAAAGCGATCGATCAAATCCCTGCCCTATGCAAAGCCTCCCCCCCTGCCGGCTTGACATTGATAGGTGCATAAGTTTCTAAGTCATCACCAAGATCAAAAATGACCCCAGGTACAAGCCATATCAAGATCTGAACTCTTTATTTTTTATAAGGATATTATTTTTCCGATCGAGGCTAAATATTCTTATTTTTCTGCTGATTTTAGGCTGAAAATATTCTTGTCAATATTCTTATATTACAAGGTATGACATTTCTGTTTTCGAAGGTCCTTTATAGTGTGTGGATGCGTTAGAGTAATTTTGGAGCTAGCCTGCAGGCGTAAAAGCAAGCATGGCTAATGCTGTTTTTGCTGCCTTTTGGCTAGTTTTGTTGTTTAGAGAAGAAAGGATTTTATATGGTTTAGTTAAAAACACATGATTGTGTTGTATTTAAGCTTGCAAATTTTCAACACAAAAAAACTATATTCTCTTCAAAATCTCAGCCTCAGTTTTAACTTTATATTAAAATTTCGCAAAATTCAGCCTCGATATTCTTAAAAAAAATATATCCTTATACAAAATAAATTGAGGGTTCTCTTTAAACGAATGCAGTCAATATGCCTTCGTTTTGCTAATGTAGGATTTTCAAGCTGCGTCTATTTGCACTTGTCTAATCAGACATACCATGCTAGATGTACTAAGCTTACTGTTTATTCTTAAGCTTGAAGCCTACTTGACAAATTCCTACCTTAAAATGTTTCTGTGGTGCACTCTGTGGTCTTTTGCAATAGAGTAAATTGTCAGCAGTGTAGATGGCAACAGAATTTTCCTCCTTAGGCTCGCCAGAGTGAATGGCTGGCGAATTGAATTGGGCGAAAAATTCCACCGTGACAGCTGGTTGCGCTGTCGGTTGCGATAGAAGTCATATAGAAGTCATAGAACTTTAGTGAACCGTTTGATTTCCCAGCATAACCTTTTGCTGTTCCTTGTCTCCAAAATGGCAGAATAATAATAGTGTCTATACTCTTTCGTCAAGGAAATAATTGACATATTATAAGAAACAAAGTTTGGGTATGAAAACCCGAAAAGAAAGACGTGAGATTTGCGAGGCCGGTTTGTGCTTGGCGCGATTGTTTTTCCCGCCGTTTTTCCCGCCTAAGATGTTACAATAAAAATGAGCCAATGACAATAAGGTAAGGCTGTGACATCATCATCTATCGACTGGGGAGACTGGAGAGAGATCAAATATGGCGTCTATTTTCGTTGCATGTACAAAATATACGTTGAAAGCTGCATGATCTCTGGAAGGAAGGTACAAAATTCACAGATGTAGTCCGCGTAAAGAAACAGAAGGATGGGATGAAGGAGATCCAGCGTGTCAGATCCTGAAAGCGAAGAGCAAGAATCTGACGAAGAACAGGAAGACTTCCAACAACGTACTGCAAGTAAGAGAAACTTTTTTTCTATTTAGGAGCGTTCTTACTGTATGGAGCGAAGTGACTGAGGTCCACATTTATATATTTCAGTGTCAATTAGATGCAAATTTATTGTTGCCAGAGATAGAAAAGGATTTTAATTGTGTTCAGTAATTGAACCGATTAATTAAACAAACTGCACGCTTCCACGCTCGCTTTAAGCGTCACTCGCCCGAATGGCGAGTGCTGTCTTTAGTTTCCGACACTGCAAAGCATGTGCTTTACGCACAATTTGCAGTTATTATCTTAAAATTTGTTATTTGCTTATGGCAATGACTATAAACATTCCTACTAAAGTTTCAATGCTTAAAATTTTATTTACCTAATAATTGACAACCTGCAATGCTTATTCCCAACTCTTGCCCATCTGGGACTGGTGTTGAGCCGAAAAAATTTTGACAGGAGACAATATGCTGTGTAAAAATTTGTATCTTTTGGATGAGGAAAAAAAAAATGTCAAGCCACGCCCACAAAACAGTATCTTGGTAACTCTTAAGGGTTCTTTTCAAAATTTCCAACCAGCACCCATCCTCTTCCTTTGTGAGTCTGCTTCCACCTCCACCCCCACTCCCTGCCACTCATGGCTCCAAGCCAACACTACTGGGTTGTGCTACCGTTATTGTAATACTGTTTACACATGCTGGTGTCAAAATTTCATATGGTGTGTTTCATGAATGACAGCAAAGCCAGCATTAGAATGAGTTATAACAGTTGTTAGGCCTGGTTTAAACGTCGCATTTTACATGCGCCGAATCCAAAACTAATTTTAGTTGACTCGAATGAATACATTCGGCTGATTTGATTTAAACGTTGCATTTTTTTGCTGAATAATATTGCTGAGCGCCTGCCACGTGTTTTAAATTCCCATTAGAGCAAACGTAAATTATTTAACATAATTGAATTCAATTTGGCATTCGGCGTTTAAATCAACTGTCGAACTTCAGTCGTATATTTGACTGGATCAGTCGAATATTCGACTGACTCGCATTGAATTGAAATATGTTGCATTTAATTGATTTAGACGTCGCATTTTACATGTACTTAATTCGGCAATTCAATTCAGCGCATGTAAAATGCGACGTTTAACCGGGCCTTAGTTGGAGAAGAAGTAATTTCAATGGTTCAGTCAGTCAGTCAGTCAGTCAGCTGATCCAAGAGGGGCAACATCTGCCTGACCATTTTGAACAAAATAGCTGCTGAATTAAGTGATTTGATCTTTCCTGTTTGGAGTTGAACATGGGTGCTCCCAAATTACAGACTATTAGTTTGGTGTATGACAAAGATCGGTGTACAATTGAATGGCTTGTAGCCTGCGTAGCTGGCAGTATTGTACACCTTTAAGCGCACGCGAAATAAAGTTTTGGCGGCGGAGTCGACAAGCGAGCAAGGAGAATGCTGCTTGCTTCTGGCAACTCCGCCGCCAAAACTTTATTTTGCACGTGCCTTCAATACCGCCAGCTACACAGGCTAAATGGCTTGGTGCAAGACAGTCATAGGTGACTTTTTTGGTTAAAATTCTTTTTCCTTCAAAAGTGCCTAAATTTTTGCATGTGCTTTTCAATTTTCTAGTAAAACATTCCCCCATATTTTTTGGCTGGTTTGCGCTTTGTTTCTGGGAATAACGAGGACAAAATATCGAGGCATGCACGATGAATGCAACGAAGCGGAACAAGAGGAAATGGTTATTAATTAGATCCATCAGCTACTTTGACAGCAGTTTTGAATGATAACTTTCTCGCTTGAGAAGTGTTTTTCTTGTGTGAATTTTCCATATTGTCACATTTTCTATCATAAATTTACTATAATATCACTTTATGACTTAATTATTTTGATTTATTTAACAACTTATAACAAATTAGTTCATATAATGGATAATGGTCAATTAGCGACAAAAAAATGCTCCTCGCAAAAGCGAAATGCCATACATGAAAGTACATACAACAGACAAATGTTAATGTCAGTAACTATGGAAATGAATGTAAAGTAGGTTGAGTGATATATGTGATGTGATAGTTGATATAATAACTAGGAGTGCAGGAAACCAATAAAGATTTAAAAAAAAAAATTAATTTAGTAATGTTACTTAGGCAACACTCTGGACCTTTGTGTTAGCTTAGTGTTAATGATGACAGTGATTGCAAAGATGCACACTTAGAAATTGATGATGATTTTGTAGTTCTAAGTGATGATAATTTGGTGGGGACAGATTACCGGTAGTTTGGTAACTTTTGTAAAACACCAGGGCAGGAAAAAACCCAGGTCCCATTGCCCAAGGCAAGTAAATTTTGCTCTTGGGCAAGTGAAATTAACCTGTAAGTGTCAGGTTGATAAATGATAATTTACAATCAGAAGCTACCGGCATTTTAAAACTTAAGACTGTAAGATTAGCTATAAACCACTGAGTTAAAAGCGTGGATTAGTCAGGAATACAAGCATACTTTGTTCAAATTTTCTCGTCTGATTGCCATACGGGCCCCATGTTGGCAAGTAATATTTAAATAGGGGGCAAGTGAAAAAATTTCATAAGTTTACTGGTCCACAGTTTGGGAAAGTGGATTTCAATTTTTTTTCATGCCCTGAACACTTCTAACAAGCACAAATTTCGATACTTCTACCAACCCAAACATGTGCTACAAAGGTCCAGAATCCTACTGTATATATGCTTATTTGCTTTTGTGGCTTTAATCTAATCCCAGCATTAGTAAAGAGAGCCTGTCTTATCAATTTAGTGTTTAGAAGAGGCTTCTTCCAAGCGGTCCAGTCATTTGCACCTGATGCTGGCAGACTGTGGTTCCTTAATTTTATTTAATGTGTACAGCTACCATTTTTGAAAGGCTCTTTTCAGAGCTATTCAAACAAATGTTATAAAGCAGTTATATCAATTGCACATCACACTGAGCCTGCCTGTCTAAAGATTGTGAATTTTAAACGGCTCTTTTCAGAGCCATTGAAACAGATGTTATGTAACTTTATGAGTCACACCTGTCCTTACATTATCTAGAGCTCTTTTGAGTTTTGTCCCAGCTGGATCGTATCTCCTCAAACCACTGGAGAACAGTGTAGTTAGACCATTCTGCTGAGATGGATAACTCGATTGAGTTATATCATCATTCACAACACTAATATTTTATTCCATATCTTTTCAGTGTCTGTCAGTTATTTTTTTAACTTTCAGTGGTTATAGAAAATTAACTTACTCTCCATTCTCCTTAAAAAGCTACCATTTCTATTCATACAAATTATGAAATTTAAACGGCTATTTTCAGAGCCATTCAAACAGCTGCAAATATGACTGTCAACAACCACCTGCTAAAAAGTAAAAACCTGCAAAAAAGAAACTGCAACTACCAGAAACCACAGCAGTGCAGCCAGAGATCACCATTGACAAAAGATTTTCTGGGCATTGCAGAACTCTGGTTAAGGAATGAGGTGACATAAAAGTTCAGCAACATACATAGAAAGGCTTTCAGATTCCAAACCGCTAGGAGAGACAATAAAGAAAGAGTGCAGATTGCAGCTCAGTTGCCTTCATCAAACCACTGCACTTGACCAAGCAGCTGCTCCCATGGACAAAGATTGACACAGCTCCTACTTGTGAACAGTTCTGTTATTAGAACCAAAAACTCAATGATCAATAAAGATGTTTTTAGATGTCATTTGATTTTTATTATGATGCATAATTATGTTTCCTCCTGATGACAACTACATTTAAGTCAACAACATTCAGTTCTACAACATACATGTAGAGCTGTAGCTGCTGGTTGAGTTATTTTTTTATAAAAAAATATACCTCTTAGTCGGCGCGTCGAGTATGGTATGGACGGGTCAATGGATCAGTGAGTCAGTGAGTCAATGATTTAGTAAGTGAGTCAGTGAGTCAGTGAGAGATGTATGTATGTCACACCAATCAGATCGGATCTACTATAAACAGCCAATCAAATTTCTTGTTTTAAAGGTAAATGCTATATGAGAAGGTTTGATCCCGATACAGTTTAGAACGGCCATATTTATTCTTCTATAAAAGAGGAAGTATTCATATATTGGGTTTACTTCGGCATTTTCTGTGGGTTAGGCTGAGGATTTTAGTTATGGACGAGATGAGCCTTGAGGTTTAAAACATTGCATGAGCTAGTTGTATGCAAATGAGTGAGATGTTTATTTTTATTTTTAGTTACAAAGGTAACTTGATATTTTTGTTTTTCACAAGGAGTAAATTCAATTAGACGTCACGCATTGTTGCTTCTAGGTCTTGGGAAATGTTTTAGAGGAGACGGGACTATTTTGATTTGAAGAGTTCGGATGTTTAAAATAGGTACAGGTAACGATTGTTTTGTTCTTGTTGCATGCAAATATAGAGAGATATTTTTATATTTTAGTTACAAAGGGTAATTTGACACTTGTTTTTCACAAGGGGTAAATTCAATTAGAGCTGACACATCGTCACCACTTGTTCCCATGAGATGCTTGCTATTTTTAGTTACAAATGGTAACTTGACACTTTTGTTTTTCATATGGGAGCAAATCGTTCCTCGAGATGATTGCTTTTTTTAGGTTCAAATGGTAATTTGACACTTGTTTTTCATATGAGAGCAAATCGTTTGCACAAGATGTTTGCTATTTTTAGTTATAAATGGTAAGTTGACACTCTTGTTTTCATATGGGAGTAAATTAAATTAGACTTTCAATGTGTCAGAAGGGTTTTTTCTCTTTCTTTCTATTTTCGGTGAAGTAGTGTTGTGTAAAAAGGGTAAACTTACGACTCGTATAAAATGTGAAAAGGTCTCTTAACTTGAGTATTTTGAGCAAAAATTCCTCTTGGGGGTTGGAAGGGCTATGTGATCGATGGGTGAGGGAGTTATGCATGTGTGCGTGTCACACCAATCATGGTGTGGGTTGTATCAAAGAATGAATCAAATTGCCTGTTAGAAAATAAGATGGTATCTACATTAATCTGGAGACATGTCGGATTATTGTACGTTGTTCAGTCAAACATTTGATGGCTTACTATTTAGCTATCTTACCATTACCGATGTAACATGGTATGTACATCATAAATTCCCAGTTTCTTTCTTACTGTACATCACAACTAAAAAAAACTTAACTAAATCATTACTGTAAACAGTTCTACGAATGTTCCTATCACAAAAAAATAACTCTTGCACGCTTTGCGTGCCTATGTTTAGCTTTTAATGACTGATTGAGAGAGCATGGATTAAATAGCAATTGGCCTAAATTGGCTTGGAGTTGTGTTTTCATGCTTTCTTTAACAAGTCTTGTCCTAGCCATCCTGTGTTTTTGCTGCAAAGTAAGTTACAAAACTAATCACAGTTAAAGAAATATTAATATTATTGTATTAAAGATACCTACTGGGCAACCTAATCGTACCTGTCCAGTGATATATAGATTGCAGTTAATGTATCTGTAGGATTGTGTGTCAGGCCAATGCGCATCAGTAGGATGTATCCCTTTTGTGAAAATCAAACTAGGGGTCTGTAATAATTATGACCCCTTCATTTATGACTCTTCTATTGATACAAGATATTCTTCAGTTTTGACTTGATGAAGTTGTGTTACCAAAGTGAGTCTTGCATCAAATAAAACAAGCAGCCAATGTAATTCCATACAGAATCAGCAAGAGTAATAATTTTTGTGCTACAATTTTTACTATTGGGATTCTGTAAGAAATGGTATTAAATTTAAGTGTAATATATATTTAACTCCATTTTGAATGCAGAACAATAACACACAAAGTGACCTGTGTAGTATTAAGGACGTTTGTGCCCAAAAACTTCCCACGTACAGAATTTTTTAAAACTTTGACTGTGGGTAGAAAATGATAAGAGTCAAAAAAATCGGGGGTCACCGACCTCGTTTTGAAGATAGGGTGTAGCACAGACCATAGCATTTCTATGATTTCCAGTCATTCGAGGCGATTCTGGCCGGATTCATTACTATCGGCATATATTTAAAGGGGCATTGTCACGCTATTTGGCAACTTTATAAAAAGCTAGAAGGTGCCTTCACATCATTTGAATTCCAAAACTAATGATCTAGTTTTGTTATTTAAGACTATTTGAAGGTACTGAAACTGTTTCCTGTCACCTGTCGCTACGGATGGCACGGATGGAAATGGATTGAAATTTGAAAAAATTGGCCAATTTTTTCAAGTTTTGATGCCATGAGTTCCAAAAATCCTCGAGAAATTTATTATGGTTAGCCCTCTCTGATAAAATTCATTTGATATCTTCGCTGTAGCTTTACAGAAGCTTTTTGTTTATGATTAAAGCCTTAGGCCTGGTTTAAACGTCGCATTGTACATGCGCCAAATCAAATACTAATTTTAGTCGACTCGAATGAATACGTTCGGCTGATTTGATTTAAACGTCGCATTTATTTGCCGGATAAAATTGCTGAGCGCGAGCGACGTGTGTTAAATTCCCATTCAAGCAAACATAAATTATTAACATAATTTCAATTCGATTTGGCACATGTAAAATGCGGCGTTTAAATCAACTGCGTAACTTCAGTCGAATATTCGACTGGATCAGTCGAATATTCGACTGACTCGCATCGAATTGAAATATGTCGCATTTAATTGATTTAGACGCCGCATTTTACATGCATTTAATTTGGCAATTCGATTCGGCGCATGTAAAAATGCGACGTTTAAACTGGGCCTTAAAGTAATGATTTTAGCACAGAATTGACCTAAAACAGCAAAATTTTCGTGACAGTGCCCCTTTAAGTTGAAGAATCATATCTAAGTTACAAGAGTTTAACACGGCTTATATAGGCCTATTTGATGGATCTTTGCTTCAGATGTCATTAAATCAGCTAGAATTAGCCTTAAAAAAATAAAACTTCTAAGTCATACACACCTGTATCTATATGTACCAATTCGACCCTCTTTAAATAGTATATGAGAAAAAATGAAAACTTCCCACGTACAGATTCTTTTTTTTAGTATAATGGAAAGAGGCAGAAAAGGAAGTGATCTGTCGAAAAAAAAGTGGGGGTCACCGAGCATCCAACAAAAATATTCGCGCACCAAGTTAACGCAAAAGTTCATCAGCTCTATATTTTGTTGAGTTTTCAACTCGGGGTGCGCACTTGAAAATGACGTGGCACGCGCATGACCAATGAATAGCGTGCACACTAGAGATGCGCAGTAGCGTTGGGCGCGAACGTCCTTAAATGACACATGCAGCATTATAAATCATAGGAGGCATTGAACATTCATGATATGGTTGCATGGACCTAATGTAGATTCAAAGATTTGCCTGCATGGTCAAATTTTGCATCAATAATTTGACAACTCACAAACCCTTTCCATGCCAACTTGCTGAAGATAACTCAACAAGTTGCTAATTTAACCACATGGATGATGCAGTGCAAATTGGATTTAAATTATGCAAACAATGTTATGCAAAATTGATTTTTTCCATTGTGTTTTCACTGTTTTATTTTCACGGAAACTTCTTGATAGCTTATTCACAGCTTTTTTCACAGGTATTTTTGAGCATATTACCGCAAAATTTTTTCACAGGTTATTTCACAGGTTTATTCACAGGTTTTAAAAGTGAAATTTCTTCCCATTTTGTTCACATGTTTTTTCATATGTTTTTTCACAGGTCTTAAAATTCACAGGTTTTTTCACAGGTTCTAAATTTTGTGATTTTTCTACAAAATTTAGCCCTTGCAAAATTCACAGGTTTTTTCACAGGGTGTTTCAGTGCCACAGGTTATTTCATAGGTTTTTCACAGGTTTTTCACAGGTTCTCATCCAATAGTGCAGGCTACTTAAATTTGTGCGTATTAAATGACCAGCTAAATGGAAAAGATATGATCTTTTAAAACTGACCTTTTTGGAACCTTCCAGTATTGCAGAAACGAAATAAAATTTGAACTATATTCATGCTACATGTATTTCTTAGTTTTTTTGTTTTTCCCTTAAATAGGTGTCATATTTTGGATGTGGACCTTAAATAGGGTACCCATTTTCATTTGCTTCATCCTTGAAGAGGGTCAGGGTTTATATGTCATGAAGCTTTAATTCACTTGTAGCCTTGATCTTCACACCTGTAGCAAACTTGTTACTTTATGGGTAAATTGTGAACTACAGCCCAGTTCACCCATGACATCAAGGGTCCATCAACCGTACTCAGCCATAACAGGTGTTACAGGTTACAGCCTGTATTGACAGCCCTGGGTAGTTTGGTTCAACTGTACCTACTTTTAATTAGTCTCTCAGATTTGATCTCTCAATGTCCAGCAGCTGCCACTCAGAAGAATACATGTAAATGGGTACCACCTGAGGGAAAACTTAGAGGAATTGTTATTAGAATTGCAACGCACTGACCAGCAGTTGTAGGTCTCTAGATGTAAATGCATATTAGCATTTTCAAAAATATCCACGATAGTATACCCTTTTTCATGGAAGATTTTGGTTTGACCCCCAATTACCTCCTCTCCTCTGGAAACTAAAGTATTTTTTTAGCGTCACACTTTTCTCAAAAACTTTTGCGGTTGAGATCACCCCCTCCCCCCCTCCTTCTCCCCCCCCCTCCCCCCGCACCCCCTCAGAATTTCAGTGACTAGTTCCATGAGATGGATATCAATAGATTTTTCTGGAACTGCACAAAGTAATGAAAAATGTATGTTAAATTTTTGTCTCTGATGATAGCGCCAGGCCAGGCTGGTGATGATCCTGTTCTGCAGCCAGGGGATTATTCCTATCCATTCCAGTTTCTTATTCCAAATCAGAACATGCCCACATCAGTGGAAGGAAGGCATGGTTATATTCGATACTGGTTGAAGGGCGTCATTGATCGGCCTGGAGGTTTGACATCACAACTACAGCAGTATTTACCATGTTGGAGTATGTGGACATCAATACATTCCCGCTTTTGGTAAAGTCAGCTGCTATTAAATGTTGGATGTGGAGTTGAGCTGATAAGTGTTACATGTATATAAACAATAGCCCCCATTTGGCATCAACATACACTGTACATGTATACAGGTACTCAGATACAATATGCAGACATTGACAAACATCTGTTCTGAGAAGGAAAGCCCGACGGAGAACCACGAGGAAAACTGTAGCTTTGAGGAACAGATGATATCGAAGGGAAAATATCTTGAGAGCATACATGTATATTCATGCCAAATGGAGGCTACTGTGTACATGTATAACCCGCTCAAATATTTTTTGCAACATGCAGGATCTTTAATTTCAAAATTTGCAAAATCACAGATTTAGCTGGGTATATTATTTTATGCACATGATGTTCTTAGAGCAATCTCCTGCAAGTGGAAAAAATTTCAATTGATGGATTATTACATTTAGAATGCAATATATTTATATATATGTTAATGCTGATAAAACCAGGTTAATACTTTTTTAAAAATGGTCCTGTAACCAGTGATAGAAACATATTAAGAAATAAAAACGTTACTGATTCTGGTTAAATTGTATAAAAATATGTACAATGTCTTTAAAGTCCCAACGGAATGGGAGACCTTGAGAAACGAGCACAGTGTCCACTTCCATTGTACAACCAGGCTTTTGGAAACGGTATGTGGATGATGTGTGTGCGGCCGTTAATTCCAGCCTGGTGCAAACCTTGCAGCATCATTTGAACAATATCGAGCCATCGATCCAGTTTACGGTTGAAAGAGAAACAAATCGGAAAATATCTTTTCTGGATGTTACTGTCTGTCGTCAAGACAACGGTCGACTTTCCACTAAGGTCTATCGTAAACCCACCCACACTGAAAGATACCTTTCGTTCCATTCGCATCACCCGGTTGCGCACAAGAGGGCTGTTGTTAAATCTTTGACCGATCGTGCAAAAATCATCCCATCTTCTAGTGATCAACGGTCAAAGGAAATGAAGCACGTAACAGCAGCACTGGTGGCGAATGGTTACCCAAAGCGATTTGTGATTGATGTTGGCAAACCTAAACGACTAGCTCAACAACTGTCAACAACTGCGCCGGATGCTGCAAAGGGTTTCTGTATTTTACCATACATCAAGGGCACATCGGAGCCTATCAAACGAATTTTGAGTAATCATAACATCAAAGTTGCTCAAAAACCACACCAAACCATCGGGAATTTGTTTCCTAAACCGAAAGACCCAGTACCGAAAGATCAGACTCGTGGCGCCATCTACTCGATCCCATGCAAAGATTGTGACAAGAGTTATATCGGGGAAACCAAACGCAAATTTTCTACTCGCCTTAAAGAACACCAGAAAGCGGTGGAACATAAACATTCGCAAAAGTCAGCTTTAGCGGAACATTGTTTACGTTCTGGTCACACGGTCTCTTGGGAGGCGTCTAAGATCCTACGCACGAGTGCTAATTGGCGCAATCGACGCATTCTTGAAGCTTGGGAAATTAACACTTGCAGGAATCCGCTGAATCGTGATGATGGCATGCATTTGCCGCACGAATTTCTAAATCTTGCCTTGAGGGACAGAACTTAACAATAGATCCATATTTGGCACACTATAAGAAACGTGTCTTTTGCGAATTATTTTTTCACTTTCCCCTGATGAAGGTTGAAGGTTCAACCGAAACGTTGGGACTTTAAAAACATTGTACATATTTTTATACAATTTTAACCAGAGTAACGTTTTTATTTCTTAACAGGTTAATACTGTTTAATAAATTTATTTTAAATTAAAATTCCATGCTTTACTAGGCTCTAGTACATACCAGGATGGTATGTACAAACAGTATAGATTCTGTGGCTGGTCCGTTTGTTTTTCAAAGAAGCTATCAAAATCTTGACCACTTAATCATCCACTGAGTGCTTAAAATTTATATTAATACTAAGATAATCCAGTATTTATTTTATTTGCAGTTGCTTTTAAGGCTCTATCAGACTACAGCCAGGTTTAAACCTTTGTCTTTACTGTAAGGATGCATTAATTATGAGTTTACAAATATCTTAGTCGTGTTAGAGTCAGGTATAATGAAAATATCTTCCTGTTAAGGACCTTAGGAATATACATGTATATAAACTGTTGACAAAACAGACATATTCAGTTGCTACTGCAGTCTTTCTTTAAGCACTTAATATTAGCAGTTAATTAGGTATTGAACTGTGTAATAAATTAAGTTGCATCCATCGCATCTTAGTTAAATCAACAGAAATTTAATAAGAGGGAAAGTGTTTCTTTGTAACCTAAAATGTACACATTTTCTAAAGTAGCTTTTTCCACACAAGTTTCTACTAGTAGTTGAAACAAATACAATCTTGTATATTCAAGTGAGAGGATCAACTCATGTGCACAGGTGAACTTAGCATATATTATTAATATTAATTTTTGTTTGTCATCAAAATTATAAGCAGTATTTGATGTCAACTGTTCATTTAATTCCTGAGCAGCAGCCTTGTCAGATGTCAGAGGATCGTAATGTAGGATGCCTTTGCTGTGTGTCTGGTCCACTCAGTGTCACTGTATATACCGACAGAGGAGGCTACTGTCCTGGCGAGTCAATTGGTGTCTCGGCAGTCATCAATAATCATTCCAACAATGAAATTCTTGGTCTCGAGATTCATCTTATTCAATTCACCGTTTTATATTGCCTCTTGCGGTAAGCAATAGACCATTCCAATATATTAAAATTCTAACTTGGCTCTGATCGAGGCTTAAGGGAATAAAACAAAAGAAAATAAATTATAAATTTATCTTTCATCTCTTGTTATATTTCCCTATTAAAGCCTCAGAGCCAAGTTAGAATATTAATATTTATATAATAACCAAATCAAAGCGCGCGCTCTGATTGGTCAGTCAGCTATGGTTTATTGTGCCGGTAAAACCCATGGAAAAATCGCGCGTCTTCTGAATTATTATATAAAAGCAATAGACCACAAGTTTCTATGGTTTATAGGCTGATAAACCACTTGGGATGTTGGTAGAACCCTCGAAGAACTCGTAAATCACTCGCCTGCGGCTCGTGATTTACAAATTCTTCTCGTGTTCTACCAACATCCCGCGTGGTTTATCAGGCTATAAACCATAGAAACTTGTGGTCTATTGCTTAA
>JAHPZR010023635.1:0-47823 GCA_019787425.1 Platygyra sinensis
TAGAAATATACTAGTTTCATTCTCTCGCTTTCCAGCTCTCTACCAGTACTGAATTTTAGTAAGCTGCCTTCATAGCAGTTGTGAGTTGCATGGGAAAGTTTTTTTCGTAAAAAATACTTTTACTCGACTGCCTAGTGAATTTTTGCTTGTCTGGATGAAGGTTGCATTTTTTGGGGTTAGTCTCCTGATCATGTTTACAGTTCTTCCAGTTGCAAAGAAATTCCAAGGAATTGAGTTAGCCATCGACTTCACATGGCGTTTAGGACTAGATGACTGTGTACAATATATTTAAATAACGTTTTCTGTAAGAGTTTGTTTTCTGGTTGAGACTGCTTGTCAGCTTTATCCCTTCGCATGTGGCAGATGTTTAACAGTCTCACTGTTTAACGCGTGTTTGTTGGCGAAAGGCGGCCACTCAGAAAACGTTTGAAGTGTGTCAACGAGGAGCGGGTTCAAGAGAGACGCACCCTTTGGGACGTTTTAGTCCCGAAATTAATCCATGAAATTTTAGTAGATGGTTTGGAAGTGTAGCAGTCCTCGTACACTTGTAATTCACTTTGTCATTACAGCGTGCAGCTATTTATTGCTAGAGGCATTGTTTCCGTCTTTTGTTCTATCGTTCTATCAAAGGGTATCAAGCCCTTTATATGAGAGCTTACGAGGGCTGCTACTTTACCCATATAGTTGGGCTAATGCGGAGAACGTGAGCTTGTCCCTTAACTGACAAGTTATGTTAGTTCTTCTAGTCAGAACGAAATCGTTATGTAAAAAGGCGTCAGGCTCTTCATAGCTATTTCTCGCTCTCAATACGTCAGCGCTTTGTGACTTTTCGTGTTACTAAGACTGGGAGGAAGTGCGTTTTTTTTTCAGTCTATCGCTGAGAACGATCTCGTAATATAGTGAACTAAAACGTTTTCTGTATATTATTCGTTCTTTATTAACTATGTTTTTCAGATGTGTTGTTAGACTACTAAATTGTAAGCCAGAAATGACAACATCGCGGTTCGAGGAGTGTTTTCCCCTTACCTTAAAAATAGGTCATTTCCGAGTTTCCTTTTGCCTTTGTCAAAATGAGTCTACGTTCCAAACCATTCATATGAAAATGAGTTTCGCCTTCAGGTTCATTTTGATGCAAATCAAATTACTTCCATACAAAGGTTTTTTGCACAAAGCCTCGTTTTGAAACAGAGGCACAATGTAACTCGGAAATGGCCTATTGGAAGGGTGGCCTGGAACGAGGTCACAGAAGTGGGGGCGGGGGAGGGGTGGGGATAAGTAACTTCGCACACTGAAAGTTCAACAAAGTAGACTTTGCAATTAAGAGTGGGATAATTTGACATAATTTGACTCGTACTTAGACCTCTTTTTTGACCCAATTACGGCGCTAAGAAGAGATCTGGGTGCTAGAATAATAAGTAAATAACCCCGTATTTGAGAATGTCATAACTCGACATAAAAACTCGTTGAAGGTAGTATATGTAGTCGTATGTAGTTAGTTAAGTGCCTCAAAGGATATTTGATTGCTGAATAAATCATTGCTGCTAGTAATGCATATTATTGGTTACCGCAGTCCCCCATCGTTCGAGTATTTCATATAAACTCCTCTATCTGTCCCCACCGTTAGAACTATTGCAAGACTTTCTAGAGCGATTGATAAGATCACTTCCGCATGTTTATTTACAAATTGTTTTTCAAGCAAGGGTTTATAATTTCCACTTAGTTTTATTTCGTTTTTTTATTTTGACACATTGCTAAATATTTACAAACCTACCTAATCAGATACATTTGATATACCAACTGCAAGCGACTATTCAGCTACGTTCTGTTTTATACATTTTACTGCACTGCATTTCATTTCAAGAGATCCATATATAGCGTTTCATGGAATAACGGAGGATAATTCCGTCACCTCTTCGCAGGAAGCTCAACGATAGAAGATTTCGGACAAAACTTGAAGTTACCATCAAAGAATGTACAAAGCTGTTGGCTTCTACAGAAACTGTTTTGTTGCGTCAGCGGACTCGTAAAACACTTAACTAATTATTAATTCGTAGCTGACAAAGATATGACCTTTATCAACTTAAAGCTTTATAATTAGCTTCATCTCGAAAAGGTCCTCCAAGATCTGTGTTTAAAAAAAAAACCTCGCGCTCAAGATTTGAAAGCGAGTTTCAGCAAGGTTAGAATACATGTGAATGTCCTACTGTGCAGCGACCTCAATTGACAGAAAACTCGAAAATTGCGCGCTCAACGTGCGTTTACTACACGTTCAGACAATTCGACTTCGCGGGCCACGAACAAATCCTAAAGGTGTTTTTTTGTTACTCTAAGTTTGACTTATCCTCAAAAAGCTCTTCAGACAGACCAGGCCTTGTGCCACGTTCGCTGGAACCTGGAGAGAGCCTGAGTCCTTCAAAACTGCGACCCACTTGCCGAGAACTGCAGCTACTCTTTCCGGTTGCCACGGTGACATGTCGAGCAGAGAAACTGCTGAAGCTAGCTGAATGGCGTGGGTCACTGGAGACAAAAAGAATAACATCATAAACTACTTCAACTAAAGGGGAGCTTTAGGACTTTTTCTTAATAGAACTTTATCACGCAATGTTGAAACAAAAGATTGTGCCCGTCTAACCTCTCATCCAGTGCGAGGCTGGGCGGGCAAAAACAAAGCTTTTTGTTCTTCTGGGACTCAAAATGGCTGCTGTGTGATAAAGGTCTATTAAACGTGAAGGAACTTGAAGTTTGCGTACCTTTGCTTGTGGAGAATGGCGACCAGTCTTCCAAGAGTCCACACAACATGTCGGTTATTTCACGAACTGGGGTCTGTCCATTATCAATGGCAATCCTGCACAAAATACCTGAAAATATAGTGTAATTAACAAACAGTTATGACTTAAAATGCACAGCATCAATTTGCTGTTTAAAAATGACCTTCAATCAAGCAATATCTGACAATGCTAAAACGAATAAGGTGGACAAGAACAGAGGCATGATGCTTCTGGCAATCGAAAAGATTTCTCGAAATAATCGGAATGCCGCTCAGTTCCTCTTGATGATATACCTCGAACTCACACTCGCACTCAGTCTCACGCTCAAACTCGTACTCGCACCCAGTCTCGCACTCACACTCGCACTCAGAGTCCCACTCACACTCACACCAAGTCTCGCACTCACACTCGCACCCAGTCTCGCACTCACACTCGCACTCGCACCAAGTCTCGCACTCACACTCGCACCCACCCTCGCACCCAGTCTGGCACGCACACTCGCACTCAGTCTCGCACTCACACTCGCACCCTGTCTTGCACGCACACTCGCACCCTGTCTTGCACTCACACTCGCACTCAGTATGGCACTCACACTCCCACCCAGTCTCGCACTCATACTCGCACTCAGTCTAGCACTCGTACTCGCATTCGGCGGGTTATGTAAACGCACCTAATAGTTGAATGCACAGAACGGCTTGAGATTCTGGGAGCCTGCTTCCCATCAGTTTACCACATTTGGAGCAAACCTCTGGCAACTCTTCACCTCCCACCCGGTTCCTTTCTTCTTTTTCTTCACCCACAGTTATGAAGCCGCTTCTATCACTTGCTTCCTCCTCTGCTAAAACGGTAACACTTGAAACCTCGCTGGAAACATTGAAATCACGGCAACAGCAAGTTGACCCTCTGTTCTCTTCGGTACAGGAAGCCACTTGTTGTTGTGATTCACTCGCTGTTGGTTCATCCTTTGTTTCCTTCTCAGCCCATGATTTCAATATTTGCCAAACGTTGTTGACAATGAGTTCATTGAGAGTCCACTGCCAACCAAGAACACACGACAACAGCTCGAGAGACTTGATTACTTCAAATGAATGTCCGTCGAGGACCATGCTGCCACCTAAAAGGAAAAGGAATAAATAGTATACAGGAAGAATGTTTCTATTTACTGCATTGCCTTCTTACTCTAAAATGTAACCATTCAAACGAATGCTACTGAACAGTATTTTGCAGTGGTTGCTCTAATGTTTGAGTCTCTTGCATAAACGCTAGAGTGTGACCATTCAAATGAAAGCTATTGAAAAGTACTTTCATGTGGTACTGTTTATTATGCTGTACAAGGTGGTTCTAACTTTTAAGTCTGTGGATGAAACCCTAGTGTGTGACCATTCAAATGAAAGCTATTGAGCAGTACTTTCATGTGGTACTGTTTATTATGCTGTACAAGGTAGTTCTAACTTTTAAGTCTGTGGATGTGACCATTTAAATGAAAGCTACAGTACGGTTCTTTCATCTAATACTGTTTGTTATAACGGACAAGATAGGTCTCAATTTAAATCCTTCAATTAAACCCTAGCGTGCATTTAGATAATAGCTACTGAACAGTGTGTTGTTGCATTATTCATTATATTTTGTACGAAGTTAATGTAAGTGGAGAAGTTCTAAGCAAATCTCGTCTCACCTTTACCAAGAACGACATTAGCTCCCGCCCCCTCCTCTCTCAGTGGTTGAATAAGCTGCAATCCAAAACGTCTCAGTACATCCTCTGTAACCAAATCATCTTCCCAGCTGCACAGAACTCGTAAGATGTTGCCAAGATCGGCCGACGGAGACGTTTGAGCCCAGTACAATAACAATAACTTCAGTGTTTGAGCAAGAGGCGATTGTTTGCCTCTTGAACTATCGGAAGACATTTTGAGAACTTCCGGCCAAACTGAAACCATGGTAACTACAAGTTCTAGAGCAGCGTTCTGGGAACGGTACAGGGTACGTATGACGTCATAACAAACAATTCGCGCACAGACAAGGTTCTCTTTGAGTTGGCACAAGGCAGTCAAGACACGACTAGAGACAAAAGAGACGAGTATAACAAATAAGACAAAAACGTAGTCACTCAGGCAGCGTACATAACACGCCGGAGGAACTTGAAAACGACTCTAATCCGTCCACACTAATCTGTCAAAAAACGGAGTTTTCAAATTCCCTCCGCGTTGGATGGATGGGGCCTCAGAGACACAAGCTACTTGAAAAAAATTCCGACTTTTCGACAAGACAAGAATCGAACCTCGAGTATTGTATGACTTTCTGAAAACTGATCGAACTCACAACCAGCAAGCCACAGGAAGGTAATGGATTCGACTCCTGTTAAGAAAAATCGTATTTTTTTCCGTGCAGCACTGACTGATTAACGTTTCTGTCACCAGCATTTATAGCAAGCTTTGCGTACATGTATAACGTTATATTTTTCCACGAGAGAAACAAGTTGGTCAAAGATAGGACACTCGTCTTGGATATAAAAAATACCCAACAGCCATTACTCTTGTGGGTGAGAAAGCTTATCGCTGACAGTCAGTGATACCTGTAAATAACGGCATGAAATGAAAGGAACAGAAATTGTCGGAAGTGGATAAAAGCGCATTAGGCGCAATATAATCCTCAGAAATCTAGATTGTAGGTTAAGGGGCGGACCATTACTTCTCGAGGCGGAAGTGGGGGGGGGGGTAGGGTCGATAGGGCACGTTTTTTTTCTAACCATTAGGCTGTGCATGATTTTTTTTTGGGGGGGGGGGGAGGAGAGGCTGGGGGCAATAACTTGTGCAAGCATTTTTAACATCAGAAATAGGACCTGGATGGTAAAAGCACTTGCTCCATCGTTCGTTTCCATGGCTCCCCTTGCACGATTTTTTTCAGCCGTTTTAGCGTAACCGTTTTTTTTTTCGGAAATTGTCTACCCCACTCAAAAAACTAATGGTCCACTCCTAATAAAGATTTATACCCGTGCTCATTATCATTTACACTTACATGAAGTGTTACATTTGGGGCAGTTTACCGTAAGAATTACGTACACTAGAACCTACCAAAGCGACAGATTTCCCTTCACCACTTCCTCATCGCTTGAACTGCAGCGTGTTTCAGTCAAACTCCGAGAACACAAGGAAATCAATCGAGGAATAAGGTTCCCGAACAAACTATTTTTAGATAGTAAAGATATCACTTCCAGCAGTCGGGACTCAAAACTGGAAATAACAGGCTGCCAGTTGTTCAGACTCACATCGGTCTGAAAGTGTTCAAGTCGATCAAGAACCTGAGGAATGAGGTCGTCTTCTCGTTCTTTTAAAAACTGAATTATGGCCGAAGCTACAGGCGTACAGGACGAAATACATCGTTTAGTAGTTAGTCTCTCGACCACAACATGTAGATCTACGTTGTCTTCGTGCATGCGACCCAGACATTTGAACATGTACTTAACTTCAGGCATATAACCTGGACGAACTGACAACGGTCGAAATTTGCTCTGTTTGTTGCCAGTTGCTTTCGCTGAATTATTTGTATTTTTGGACCCTTTTTCTAGGACTGGCCCCTCATTGAAATCCACTAATCCATCGTCGTCAACCAGTATTGGCTCCTTACTTCCGGCCAGTATTGGTCCCTTATTGCCAGCCAGTTTTGGCGCCTTTTTGCCAGCCAGTATTGGCCCCTTAGTGCCAGCCAGTATTGGTCCCTTATTGCCAGCCAGTTTTGGCTCCTTACTGTCAGCAAGTATTGGTCCCTTCCTGTCGACCATTACTGACCCATTAGTGGCACCATTATTCTTTGATTGTTGACTGAATGTGGCTTTTTCAACTGGAACCCTAGAAATATCTAATCGATTTTTCAAGCTTGAGGTTTCTTCTCTCTGAGGAATTTTAGGCTGCGTTCTCATTTTCTTGCTTTTTTGCGAGACAACGTTGCTGTTGTTAACTGGTTCATAAATTGATTGTTGATAAGAACGCTTTCGTGAGATGATTTCTTCTGCGCGAGCACGTGCAGATTCCGACCGTTGCAAAGGACGTTTTATAGAGGCACTTCCCCTCGAACAGGGAGTTGACACTGATTTGGTTGCGTTTAACTTTGCGAGACGATCCCTCGGCGTTACTGAAATGTTCAATCTGTTCGATTCTGTTATACACATACTCGCGCTCTTTTCCAAGGGTATTCTCGTAACGCTTCGGATTGATGCGACGTCAGTGTAATTCACTGTTCGGTCTCTTTTTAATTCCCACTTTCCATGTGTATCAAAAGTCTTTTGTGCTATAGTTAAGTCAGTGGCACGATTTGACTTTTCTTTGCTCAAATTACTAAGTGAAATTGGAGAGGTTGAACATTCTTCATCATCTGAAGGACAAGGTGAAGGTGGAAGAGGAGAAAGCGCAGGAAATTCATCCAAGAGGCCTTCAAGATTATTAAACAAGGTCTGAATTGGAGAATCGTCCATCAGATCGCCTACAGCCGGGGAGTCATTGACAGGTCCTGCGCCGGTAGGCGACGAAGGCAGTTCCCAAGATAATCCTCTTTCTTCAAGTTTACTCTCCTCCTCTGCATCTAATGGCGACGATGACAGACTTTTCCTTCCCCCTCCTTGTTCAGCTACAGTTGTACTGGACGAAACATCTCTGTCGATAACAAAGTGTTTTCTTTCCTTATTAAATGTCGATGGCACCCTAACATCTACATAATCGAGCATTTCCTTCTCATATGAGGAGGACCCTTCTTTACTTGTGATTCTAGAAAACACATCTCTTCCCAAATAAGAATTCCTTTCTCCCATATCAAACGTCGAAGAATTTTCATTACCCACTGCTCTAGATGACATATTTCTTTCGAAAGCAGAATTTCTCTTTCCCTTTATAGAAGGCGAGGGACTTTCACAAAAATCAGCTCTAGAGGACACATCTCCTTCCACAGTCAAGCAACTTTCTTTCGTCATAGCTGTACAAAGCACGTCTCTTCCCATATCAGCATGCTTTCTTCCCTCATTAAAAGTCGAACAAGTTTCTTTATTCATAGTCCTAGATGACACATTTCTTTCCAAAGTAGAATCCCTTTTTCTCTGAAGAGATGCCGTGGGACTTTCACGAAAAATAGCTCTGGAAGACGCATCTCTTCCCAAAGCAGAATTCCTCTTTCCCTCATTGAAAGTCGAGGAACTTTCTTTCCCAATAATTGTACACACATCTCTTGCCATGTCAGAACGCTTTCTCCCCTCATTAACAGGCGAGGAGCTCCCGTTACTCATTACTCTTGAAGACAAATCGTTTTTCTTATCAAAACGCCTCTTCTCGCCATTTGTAGTCAAGGAACTGTTTTCAGAAGATACATCTTTTTCCGAATCGGACTCCTTTCTTCTCTCACTGGAAGTCGACGGTTCACTACCTTTCTCAATTACTGCTTTAAGAGAGTATACATCTTTAACGCAATCAGAATTCTTTCTTCCCCCATTTATAGTGGATGGTTCACTAGCTTCTTTTATTGCTGTTTTAGAAGCAGGTACATCTCTTACACAATCAGCAGACTCTTTTATTATCTCATTGGAAGTCGAAGTTTCACTAGCTTTTTTATTTAATGTTTCAAAAGAGAGTACATCTTTCACCCTAACAGAATTCTTTGTTCCCTCATTGCAGGTCAATAACTCCATTCCACCCACTAGAAAAGGACTCATCTTTGTCCAATTCGGAATTCTTTGTTAAAGACTCAGTAGTTATGACAGGGATGTTTTCTAGTATATTAGAACCTTCTCCTTCTGAGTCTTTTCCCTCGTGCTCATCAATTGAGCAACTTTGCATTGCCTCGTCAGAGGCATGTGAATGGCTTCCTTCTTCTAACGTTAACTTGTTGTCTTCAGAAGTTTCGTCTTCGTGCCTTTTTGTTGAGTAGGATTCTGCAGTTTCTGTTGCCGATGTTGTTTGTCACCGTTGTCTTTTGTTCACAAGTCAGAGTAGATATATTGAAATCAACTTTCACAGTCGAACAACTAATATCAGCCGTATCACCTTGTGAAGTTTTCAACGAAAGAACTTGCTGTTGATTTGCCACTCACAATGCATGGAAAAGAATCTTGAACAATCTCTTTGTCTGGTGGGAAAGCCACTTGATTCCTTGTTCTGTCTTCATTTTTGGTGCCATCACAAGTTGTAGATAGCTCAGATACATCAGAGCTCTTTCTTTCTGTTTTACAAATGGAGTGGTTTTTGAGTCTTACGCACAAAGGGCTGAGTTTGATCAGACGAATCCGTGTCAACTACAAGGGAAGAACCAACCTCCAACTGCTCGGGAGAGGCTTCAAAATCTTCAGATATGTTGCTATTGTTTTCTTCAAGGTGTCCTCTCTTCGTTTAACTGCCTTCTCCTTGGCCTCTAGCTGCAATGACAGAATGTTCCCGTTAAAATCTGCCGTGATTTTGCTGTCTTGTGAAGTTTGGTTTTCTTCAGTACTTTCCTCACTGTTCTTATTAGCCAAAATGCTGTTGACGTTCTCATTCTCGAGTTCGAGTAAAGGAATTTCGTCGATGTTAGGATTTTCTTCTTTAGTCATGTTAACAAGCGCATCACCTTTAAATTTAGATCCGCATTCTGACGTCGTCCAAATCTCCTGATCAGTTTCGATACCAGCATCAGTAGGTACGTTCTCAATAGCCTTTGAAACAGGCGCTAAGGATACATCTGGATTGTCTTCATCGGCGACTTGCTCTGAAACTGAATTGCCGTCTTCATTACCTACTTGTTCCTCTGTGTCTGTAAGTAAGGTTCCTGAACAGCTTAGCTGCACATCGTTTCCTTCTAATAATACATTAGAACTGTCTTTATCACCTGCTTGTTTCTCGGAATCTGCAAGAAAGGCTGTTGAACTACTAAGCTGACTATCGTTTTCTCTGTTGATGAATAAAATCTGTGTCCAGTCCAACTACTGGTATATTTGAATTGTCGTCATTATCTACTTGTTTTTCTGAGTCGGTATGCAAGGCTGCTGAACAACCAAGCTGACCATCATTTCTCTGTTGATGGATGGCATCTGTATCCGTTCCCACTAATAAAGCATTTGAAATGTCTTCATTGCGTACTTGCTCCTCGGAGTCTGTACGTAAGGCTCCTGAACAGCTAAGCTTAACATCGTTACTCTGTTGATGGATAAATCTGTGTCCAGTCCAACTACTGATATATTTGAATTGTCGTCATGATCTACTTGTTTTTCTGAGTCGGTATGCAAGGCTGCTGAACAACCAAGCTGACCATCATTTCTCTGTTGATGGATGGCATCTGTATCCGTTCCCACTAATAAAACATTTGAAATGTCTTCATTGCGTACTTGCTCCTCGGAATCTGTACGTAAGGCTCCTGAACAGCTAAGCTTAACATCGTTACTCTGTTGATGGATAAAATCTGTGTCCAGTCCAACTACTGATATATTTGAATTGTCGTGCATGATCTACTTGTTTTTCTGAGGTCGGTATGCAAGGCTGCTGAACAACCAAGCTGACCATCATTTCTCTGTTGATGGATGGCATCTGTATCCGTTCCCACTAATAAAGCATTTGAAATGTCTTCATTGCGTACTTGCTCCTCGGAATCTGTACGTAAGGCTCCTGAACAGCTAAGCTGAACGTCGTTTCTCTGTTGATTGCTAAACATCTGTGTCCAGTCCAACTTCTGATAAATTTGAATTGTCTTCATTTCCTGCTTCTTTTTCTGAGTCTGTTGGCAAGGCTGCTGAACAACCAAGCTGACCATCATTTCTCTGTTGATGGATGGCATCTGTGTCCATTCCTGCTGATAAAGCATTTGAATTGTCTTCATTGTCTACTTGCTCCTGGGAATTTGTAAGTAAGGCTCCTGATAACTAAGCCGACCATCGTTTCTCTGTTCATGGCTAACACCTGTATCCAGTCCAACTTCTGATACATTTGAATTGTCTTCATTATTCCCTTGATTCTCGGAGTCTGTAGGTACGGTTCCGGAACAACTATGCTCATCATCCATGGCATCTGTATCCATTCCAGCCAATACATTTGAATTATCTTCAGTGGGTCTTGGTCCTTTAAGTCTGAACGTGAGGCTGCCGAGTAGACAAGCTCGCAAAGATTTCCATGATGATGAGAAGCATCATCAGCATCGAAATTCGAAGAATCAGACAAGAAACCCTGGGAGTATCCTTCAAAATGTTCTTCGATTTCGTTTGCTTGCGAGCGTTTTGAGTGAATTCCTTCGTGTTATCCACCAACGCAACGGAACAGTGTTCATTGTTGTCACTACCGTCATCGTTAGATTTTCTGAGATCACTCGCGTTAGAATTAAGTGTTAAGCCCGCTGTATCTGACACCTCTGAACAGTTTTCGTGAGTTGAAATAACATCCAGTCTTTTTTCTGTTTCTGACGAACTTTCAGCATCAGACGACGAACTGAGTTTCATTGCTTTTGCTCTAGATCGAGTTATAACACGGGGTTTGGGTGATGCCATTCTCCGCTTTGTCTTTCGTTGGGGACTGGGCGTGACCACTGTGCCTTTCTCGACGTTGGAGGGTTCTTCCTGTCCTTACCAGACTCATCGTCTGTTTTCTTACGACCAGAACAATCGCTTTCTGCAATTTGTGAATTTTCGTTCATTTCAACTTCGATACTGCCTTCCTGAGTCATTGTTAAACATTGTGAAGTCTCACTTCCAGAAATAACAACATTGCAGTTTGCCAGAGAACGGTTTTCAGAAACTTCCCTATCAGAAGCACTCGCTTTACTTGGACACTGTCTCACTAAAGATTCACTTTCAATTTTTGCACATTCCGCATCATTCTTTGTTGTCGTTTCCTGTTCCTGCACTGTTTTCGACATCTTCATGGCTATCTCGATCACTGCTTCTAGTTTTCATAGGACTCACTTCTGAGCTTTCACCCTCGCCTTGATCGCCAATCAGCATGTCTGCAAGATCACCCAGACTGTAATCACTGTCTTCATCTTCATTCCCGCTACCATCATCCTCGCTGTTGCTTCACTGCCACTCTCTTCTTCGGAACTGCTGCTGTCTCCCAGTCCTTCTCTATCGGGACTAGGCGGCAGGGGGCTGAGAACGGGTTCCATATCGGATAGCATAGCAAGTTCCTCGATAATGTGTGTCAGGTGTTGACTTGGGTGGGAGGCTGAGGGCGTCGTCTGTTCCGGTTCCACGGGCAGCTGTCGAGGTGGCTGACGAGCTTTTTGTCGTTGTCTACAAGAGACGAGGTAAAAAAGCATAACATTAAGATTTCGCAAATGTGAAAAAGCTCTTGTAAAGCTAATTTGTGACAACTGACACTAACTTGTCCAACTAATTTACTTGCTCCGAGAAAAATTATAAATAATTACTCCGCGCTGTAGGTAGAGTCTGCATATGAGCCATTAGCCCATCAGGCCAGAGCTTTTTCTGGTTTTCTGTAACGAGGCGACTAGGAGTATTTCTACTCACTCACCTCCCCCCCCCCCCCCCAACTCACACCCTGGATGCTAGTCTTTAGCAGGATTACCCCCAGCATTAAATTCGCCAATATCCATTTTTAGTAAAATCCAACTAGTGGTCTATTATCAATGCTGCGTTCTGATTGTTGAGCTACTAGTAGGCTATTTGTTATAGCCCACTAGTAGCGAAAAGCGCCGGCTTTGAAAACCAAAACAGTGACTTAAACTAGCGAAATATGTTTTGTCTCGATATTTTTTTGACCAACTAGTTGGATTTTACAAAACAATTATCCTCTCGCCCTCATGGCCTCTGAGTCAATAGCCCATTCGGCTCGAGGAATAATTGTTAAATACACCTGGGTAGAGAGAAGCACTGTGAGAGTAAAGTGTCCGCGCCACAAACAATCAAACAAACTCTTCGCTGCCGACAGAGCAAGTAATTTTTGACTTCTTTTCTGATGGCTGCAGAAACCATCTCTCTGATGCAAGCAACCAGATGGACACTTCTTTTTCATCGATAAAACACATAAACATTAGCTATCATAGATAACAAGGCTGTCACATTACAATCCCACCTTGGTTTATTGGTTTTCTTGTCAAATCGTTTCAAGGGCTTTTGCTGTGAAAATCAAGGATCAGGTAAGCAAACAAACAAGGAAAGAACAGAAAATGAAGCAGAGAAACGTTAACAGACCTCTACCATAAAAGTTAAAACGTATTCCTCGAAAGTAAGCCATTCGACTACATGTACATACAGTTAGTTGAAACCAAAAGACAAGTGAGTGAAAGCTACGCAAAAGAAGGAGAATAAAAAGAATGAATTACATACAGTACAGATTAAAGACCCAGTGTTGCCCATTAAGCATTGCACGCAGCGATCTCTTGGCGGCCATTTTTGTGATGTTGCAAAATTCTGAGGCTTTTTGTTTGCCGCCAGAATGGAATTCGTAAACAATAGATGCCTCGCTCCCGTGAAAACCAAGACAACAACAGAGGCGCGTAAAGCATAATGGCCAATACTGGGCCTTTAAACTAATGATGCTCTCGTTATAAATGTACCTACATGTACTTATACCTGCCCCAAGAGCTGAAATTAAAAGTTATCCATTGTTTAGCGAGTAAGAGAAAGTCTAAAAGATCAATGTTGATACCATTAACTAGCATAAAGCCATCTTAAACTACCGAGAGAAACGAACAGGAGGGTTGGCAGGGTTCCATTATCAATATCTAGAAAACATACATGTAGCTGCATCGTCCTGCAGTAGACAGACAGTAAGGCCATTTTACAATTTATAAACGAAAAAATGGTATAAATAACAGTCAAAGAAAAATGAGAAGCAAACTGGTTCAAAAGCTGATTAAACCATAAAATCAATTGAAGAAGGCTATATGTCCACATGTACAACATATGTTTACATGTACACTGACCAAACTCTGCCTCAAGCTTGACACTTTGAATCTCTTCCTGTTTTGAAAGAAAAAATCAGTTACTAACTGGTATTAAATAATATCTATCATAAAACTGTGCAGATGTTCGGGCCTTACAACACACAAGAAAAGCTTTGCTAAAGATGCAGTGACGATCATTCTCATCTCTGTGCTGGGAAAGTAGCAGAAGCAACTACATGTACCGGTAGTTACCTTGGACTTTTGAAGTTGTTGCTCCATTTTCACAGCCTTTCTCTTGGCTTGACTGAGCAATTTGTTCAATTCTTTGTTTCCCTCTATGGAGAGAAAAGAACAACACCTTAAAATACCAAAAAACATAAATCATGAGGAGTTCATTGTACATGTACAGTATGTAAGCGAAAATGAAAACAAGAATTAAAGACAAAAACCTTTTGCTCTCTTGACTTCTTCCTGAAGCTTAGCGATGGTTGCCTCACTTTTCTGCAAACTGTAAAAGATATATCCTGATCACAAGAAGCAACCACGTTCTTGAAAACTGCTAGTTAGAGAGTTACCTTACTATTATTTAGCTGATGTGGTGTCCTTATGAAAGTAAAATCTAGAGTTCCTTTTGACAACAGCGTCAGCTTTGGCTCTGACTGGGTTACCAGAGCGTAAATTTATAACGGTGGTCAGAATGTTAATGCTACATGTAGTTTTGCAATGCACTCTAGTGACATACCTCGGAATATCCCACAAGTCACTTGAACTTTCTTGGTGGTGGGATATTCCATGGTATTCCCTTCAGGGCTCAAAATTAATCCTCACAAACTCACAAATGTGAGTGATATTAATCTATATATTCTGCAAGAAAAATATGAACTAGCAAACGTTTGCAAGTTAGAAATCATGCAGATCTCCCAAACATTTGGAAAGAATTTGCTAGTGGTCTCACCAGTAATAGCTAGTGGAAAAAATTCATCAGCTTTGGCTCTGACTGGGTTACCAGAGCGTAAATTTATAACGGTGGTCAGAATGTTAATGCTACATGTAGTTTTGCAATGCACTCTAGTGACATACCTCGGAATATCCCACAAGTCACTTGAACTTTCTTGGTGGTGGGATATTCCATGGTATTCCCTTCAGGGCTCAAAATTAATCCTCACAAACTCACAAAATGTGAGTTTGTGAGGATTAATTTTGAGCCCTGAAGGGAATACCATGGAATATCCCACCACCAAGAAAGTTCAAGTGACTTGTGGGATATTCCGAGGTATGTCACTAGAGTGCATTGCAAAACTACATGTAGCATTAACATTCTGACCACCGTTATAAATTTACGCTCTGGTAACCCAGTCAGAGCCAAAGCTGATGAATTTTTTCCACTAGCTATTACTGGTGAGACCACTAGCAAATTCTTTCCAAATGTTTGGGAGATCTGCATGATTTCTAACTTGCAAACGTTTGCTAGTTCATATTTTTCTTGCAGAATATATAGATTAATATCACTCACATTTGTGAGTTTGTGAGGATTAATTTTGAGCCCTGAAGGGAATACCATGGAATATCCCACCACCAAGAAAGTTCAAGTGACTTGTGGGATATTCCGAGGTATGTCACTAGAGTGCATTGCAAAACTACATGTAGCATTAACATTCTGACCACCGTTATAAATTTACGCTCTGGTAACCCAGTCAGAGCCAAAGCTGACGCTGTTGTCAAAAGGAACTCTAGATTTTACTTTCATAAGGACACCACATCAGCTAAATAATAGTAAGGTAACTCTCTAACTAGCAGTTTTCAAGAACGTGGTTGCTTCTTGTGATCAGGATATATCTTTTACAGTTTGCAGAAAAGTGAGGCAACCATCGCTAAGCTTCAGGAAGAAGTCAAGAGAGCAAAAGGTTTTTGTCTTTAATTCTTGTTTTCATTTTCGCTTACATACTGTACATGTACAATGAACTCCTCATGATTTATGTTTTTTGGTATTTTAAGGTGTTGTTCTTTTCTCTCCATAGAGGGAAACAAAGAATTGAACAAATTGCTCAGTCAAGCCAAGAGAAAGGCTGTGAAAATGGAGCAACAACTTCAAAAGTCCAAGGTAACTACCGGTACATGTAGTTGCTTCTGCTACTTTCCCAGCACAGAGATGAGAATGATCGTCACTGCATCTTTAGCAAAGCTTTTCTTGTGTGTTGTAAGGCCCGAACATCTGCACAGTTTTATGATAGATATTATTTAATACCAGTTAGTAACTGATTTTTTCTTTCAAAACAGGAAGAGATTCAAAGTGTCAAGCTTGAGGCAGAGTTTGGTCAGTGTACATGTAAACATATGTTGTACATGTGGACATATAGCCTTCTTCAATTGATTTTATGGTTTAATCAAGCTTTTGAACCAGTTTGCTTCTCATTTTTCTTTGACTGTTATTTATACCATTTTTTCGTTTATAAATTGTAAAATGGCCTTACTGTCTGTCTACTGCAGGACGATGCAGCTACATGTATGTTTTCTAGATATTGATAATGGAACCCTGCCAACCCTCCTGTTCGTTTCTCTCGGTAGTTTAAGATGGCTTTATGCTAGTTAATGGTATCAACATTGATCTTTTAGACTTTCTCTTACTCGCTAAACAATGGATAACTTTTAATTTCAGCTCTTGGGGCAGGTATAAGTACATGTAGGTACATTTATAACGAGAGCATCATTAGTTTAAAGGCCCAGTATTGGCCATTATGCTTTACGCGCCTCTGTTGTTGTCTTGGTTTTCACGGGAGCGAGGCATCTATTGTTTACGAATTCCATTCTGGCGGCAAACAAAAAGCCTCAGAATTTTGCAACATCACAAAAATGGCCGCCAAGAGATCGCTGCGTGCAATGCTTAATGGGCAACACTGGTCTTTAATCTGTACTGTATGTAATTCATTCTTTTTATTCTCCTTCTTTTGCGTAGCTTTCACTCACTTGTCTTTTGGTTTCAACTAACTGTATGTACATGTAGTCGAATGGCTTACTTTCGAGGAATACGTTTTAACTTTTATGGTAGAGGTCTGTTAACGTTTCTCTGCTTCATTTTCTGTTCTTTCCTTGTTTGTTTGCTTACCTGATCCTTGATTTTCACAGCAAAAGCCCTTGAAACGATTTGACAAGAAAACCAATAAACCAAGGTGGGATTGTAATGTGACAGCCTTGTTATCTATGATAGCTAATGTTTATGTGTTTTATCGATGAAAAAGAAGTGTCCATCTGGTTGCTTGCATCAGAGAGATGGTTTCTGCAGCCATCAGAAAAGAAGTCAAAAATTACTTGCTCTGTCGGCAGCGAAGAGTTTGTTTGATTGTTTGTGGCGCGGACACTTTACTCTCACAGTGCTTCTCTCTACCCAGGTGTATTTAACAATTATTCCTCGAGCCGAATGGGCTATTGACTCAGAGGCCATGAGGGCGAGAGGATAATTGTTTTGTAAAATCCAACTAGTTGGTCAAAAAAATATCGAGACAAAACATATTTCGCTAGTTTAAGTCACTGTTTTGGTTTTCAAAGCCGGCGCTTTTCGCTACTAGTGGGCTATAACAAATAGCCTACTAGTAGCTCAACAATCAGAACGCAGCATTGATAATAGACCACTAGTTGGATTTTACTAAAAATGGATATTGGCGAATTTAATGCTGGGGGTAATCCTGCTAAAGACTAGCATCCAGGGTGTGAGTTGGGGGGGGGGGGGGGAGGTGAGTGAGTAGAAATACTCCTAGTCGCCTCGTTACAGAAACCAGAAAAAGCTCTGGCCTGATGGGCTAATGGCTCATATGCAGACTCTACCTACAGCGCGGAGTAATTATTTATAATTTTTCTCGGAGCAAGTAAATTAGTTGGACAAGTTAGTGTCAGTTGTCACAAATTAGCTTTACAAGAGCTTTTTCACATTTGCGAAATCTTAATGTTATGCTTTTTTACCTCGTCTCTTGTAGACAACGACAAAAAGCTCGTCAGCCACCTCGACAGCTGCCCGTGGAACCGGAACAGACGACGCCCTCAGCCTCCCACCCAAGTCAACACCTGACACACATTATCGAGGAACTTGCTATGCTATCCGATATGGAACCCGTTCTCAGCCCCCTGCCGCCTAGTCCCGATAGAGAAGGACTGGGAGACAGCAGCAGTTCCGAAGAAGAGAGTGGCAGTGAAGCAACAGCGAGGATGATGGTAGCGGGAATGAAGATGAAGACAGTGATTACAGTCTGGGTGATCTTGCAGACATGCTGATTGGCGATCAAGGCGAGGGTGAAAGCTCAGAAGTGAGTCCTATGAAAACTAGAAGCAGTGATCGAGATAGCCATGAAGATGTCGAAAACAGTGCAGGAACAGGAAACGACAACAAAGAATGATGCGGAATGTGCAAAAATTGAAAGTGAATCTTTAGTGAGACAGTGTCCAAGTAAAGCGAGTGCTTCTGATAGGGAAGTTTCTGAAAACCGTTCTCTGGCAAACTGCAATGTTGTTATTTCTGGAAGTGAGACTTCACAATGTTTAACAATGACTCAGGAAGGCAGTATCGAAGTTGAAATGAACGAAAATTCACAAATTGCAGAAAGCGATTGTTCTGGTCGTAAGAAAACAGACGATGAGTCTGGTAAGGACAGGAAGAACCCTCCAACGTCGAGAAAGGCACAGTGGTCACGCCCAGTCCCCAACGAAAGACAAAGCGGAGAATGGCATCACCCAAACCCCGTGTTATAACTCGATCTAGAGCAAAAGCAATGAAACTCAGTTCGTCGTCTGATGCTGAAAGTTCGTCAGAAACAGAAAAAAGACTGGATGTTATTTCAACTCACGAAAACTGTTCAGAGGTGTCAGATACAGCGGGCTTAACACTTAATTCTAACGCGAGTGATCTCAGAAAATCTAACGATGACGGTAGTGACAACAATGAACACTGTTCCGTTGCGTTGGTGGATAACACGAAGGAATTCACTCAAAACGCTCGCAAGCAAACGAAATCGAAGAACATTTTGAAGGATACTCCCAGGGTTTCTTGTCTGATTCTTCGAATTTCGATGCTGATGATGCTTCTCATCATCATGGAAATCTTTGCGAGCTTGTCTACTCGGCAGCCTCACGTTCAGACTTAAAGGACCAAGACCCACTGAAGATAATTCAAATGTATTGGCTGGAATGGATACAGATGCCATGGATGATGAGCATAGTTGTTCCGGAACCGTACCTACAGACTCCGAGAATCAAGGGAATAATGAAGACAATTCAAATGTATCAGAAGTTGGACTGGATACAGGTGTTAGCCATGAACAGAGAAACGATGGTCGGCTTAGTTATCAGGAGCCTTACTTACAAATTCCCAGGAGCAAGTAGACAATGAAGACAATTCAAATGCTTTATCAGCAGGAATGGACACAGATGCCATCCATCAACAGAGAAATGATGGTCAGCTTGGTTGTTCAGCAGCCTTGCCAACAGACTCAGAAAAAGAAGCAGGAAATGAAGACAATTCAAATTTATCAGAAGTTGGACTGGACACAGATGTTTAGCAATCAACAGAGAAACGACGTTTCAGCTTAGCTGTTCAGGAGCCTTACGTACAGATTCCGAGGAGCAAGTACGCAATGAAGACATTTCAAATGCTTTATTAGTGGGAACGGATACAGATGCCATCCATCAACAGAGAAATGATGGTCAGCTTGGTTTTCAGCAGCCTTGCATACCGACCTCAGAAAAACAAGTAGATCATGACGACAATTCAAATATATCAGTAGTTGGACTGGACACAGATTTTATCCATCAACAGAGTAACGATGTTAAGCTTAGCTGTTCAGGAGCCTTACGTACAGATTCCGAGGAGCAAGTACGCAATGAAGACATTTCAAATGTTTTATTAGTGGGAACGGATACAGATGCCATCCATCAACAGAGAAATGATGGTCAGCTTGGTTGTTCAGCAGCCTTGCATACCGACTCAGAAAAACAAGTAGATCATGACGACAATTCAAATATATCAGTAGTTGGACTGGACACAGATTTATCCATCAACAGAGTAACGATGTTAAGCTTAGCTGTTCAGGAGCCTTACGTACAGACTCCGAGGAGCAAGTACGCAATGAAGACATTTCAAATGCTTTATTAGTGGGAACGGATACAGATGCCATCCATCAACAGAGAAATGATGGTCAGCTTGGTTGTTCAGCAGCCTTGCATACCGACTCAGAAAAACAAGTAGATAATGACGACAATTCAAATATACCAGTAGTTGGACTGGACACAGATTTTATTCATCAACAGAGAAAACGATAGTCAGCTTAGTAGTTCAACAGCCTTTCTTGCAGATTCCGAGAAACAAGCAGGTGATAAAGACAGTTCTAATGTATTATTAGAAGGAAACGATGTGCAGCTAAGCTGTTCAGGAACCTTACTTACAGACACAGAGGAACAAGTAGGTAATGAAGACGGCAATTCAGTTTCAGAGCAAGTCGCCGATGAAGACAATCCAGATGTATCCTTAGCGCCTGTTTCAAAGGCTATTGAGAACGTACCTACTGATGCTGGTATCGAAACTGATCAGGAGATTTGGACGACGTCAGAATGCGGATCTAAATTTAAAGGTGATGCGCTTGTTAACATGACTAAAGAAGAAAATCCTAACATCGACGAAATTCCTTTACTCGAACTCGAGAATGAGAACGTCAACAGCATTTTGGCTAATAAGAACAGTGAGGAAAGTACTGAAGAAAACCAAACTTCACAAGACAGCAAAATCACGGCAGATTTTAACGGGAACATTCTGTCATTGCAGCTAGAGGCCAAGGAGAAGGCAGTTAAACGAAGAGAGGACACCTTGAAGAAAACAATAGCAACATATCTGAAGATTTTGAAGCCTCTCCCGAGCAGTTGGAGGTTGGTTCTTCCCTTGTAGTTGACACGGATTCGTCTGATCAAACTCAGCCCTTTGTGCGTAAGACTCAAAAACCACTCCATTTGTAAAACAGAAAGAAAGAGCTCTGATGTATCTGAGCTATCTACAACTTGTGATGGCACCAAAAATGAAGACAGAACAAGGAATCAAGTGGCTTTCCCACCAGACAAAGAGATTGTTCAAGATTCTTTTCCATGCATTGTGAGTGGCAAATCAACAGCAAGTTCTTTCGTTGAAAACTTCACAAGGTGATACGGCTGATATTAGTTGTTCGACTGTGAAAGTTGATTTCAATATATCTACTCTGACTTGTGAACAAAAGACAACGGTGACAAACAACATCGGCAACAGAAACTGCAGAATCCTACTCAACAAAAAGGCACGAAGACGAAACTTCTGAAGACAACAAGTTAACGTTAGAAGAAGGAAGCCATTCACATGCCTCTGACGAGGCAATGCAAAGTTGCTCAATTGATGAGCACGAGGGAAAAGACTCAGAAGGAGAAGGTTCTAATATACTAGAAAACATCCCTGTCATAACTACTGAGTCTTTAACAAAGAATTCCGAATTGGACAAAGATGAGTCCTTTTCTAGTGGGTGGAATGGAGTTATTGACCTGCAATGAGGGAACAAAGAATTCTGTTAGGGTGAAAGATGTACTCTCTTTTGAAACATTAAATAAAAAAGCTAGTGAAACTTCGACTTCCAATGAGATAATAAAAGAGTCTGCTGATTGTGTAAGAGATGTACCTGCTTCTAAAACAGCAATAAAAGAAGCTAGTGAACCATCCACTATAAATGAGGGAAGAAAGAATTCTGATTGCGTTAAAGATGTATACTCTCTTAAAGCAGTAATTGAGAAAGGTAGTGAACCGTCGACTTCCAGTGAGAGAAGAAAGGAGTCCGATTCGGAAAAAGATGTATCTTCTGAAAACAGTTCCTTGACTACAAATGGCGAGAAGAGGCGTTTTGATAAGAAAAACGATTTGTCTTCAAGAGTAATGAGTAACGGGAGCTCCTCGCCTGTTAATGAGGGAAGAAAGCGTTCTGACATGGCAAGAGATGTGTGTACAATTATTGGGAAAGAAAGTTCCTCGACTTTCAATGAGGGAAAGAGGAATTCTGCTTTGGGAAGAGATGCGTCTTCCAGAGCTATTTTTCGTGAAAGTCCCACGGCATCTCTTCAGAGAAAAAGGGATTCTACTTTGGAAAGAAATGTGTCATCTAGGACTATGAATAAAGAAACTTGTTCGACTTTTAATGAGGGAAGAAAGCATGCTGATATGGGAAGAGACGTGCTTTGTACAGCTATGACGAAAGAAAGTTGCTTGACTGTGGAAGGAGATGTGTCCTCTAGAGCTGATTTTGTGAAAGTCCCTCGCCTTCTATAAAGGGAAAGAGAAATTCTGCTTTCGAAAGAAATATGTCAT
Source organism: Platygyra sinensis (assembly GCA_019787425.1). NCBI lineage: Eukaryota > Metazoa > Cnidaria > Anthozoa > Scleractinia > Merulinidae > Platygyra > Platygyra sinensis. Next base: position 21,964 of record JAHPZR010023635.1, read on the forward strand.
CTAGAGCAGTGGGTAATGAAAATTCTTCGACGTTTGATATGGGAGAAAGGAATTCTTATTTGGGAAGAGATGTGTTTTCTAGAATCACAAGTAAAGAAGGGTCCTCCTCATATGAGAAGGAAATGCTCGATTATGTAGATGTTAGGGTGCCATCGACATTTAATAAGGAAAGAAAACACTTTGTTATCGACAGAGATGTTTCGTCCAGTACAACTGTAGCTGAACAAGGAGGGGGAAGGAAAAGTCTGTCATCGTCGCCATTAGATGCAGAGGAGGAGAGTAAACTTGAAGAAAGAGGATTATCTTGGGAACTGCCTTCGTCGCCTACCGGCGCAGGACCTGTCAATGACTCCCCGGCTGTAGGCGATCTGATGGACGATTCTCCAATTCAGACCTTGTTTAATAATCTTGAAGGCCTCTTGGATGAATTTCCTGCGCTTTCTCCTCTTCCACCTTCACCTTGTCCTTCAGATGATGAAGAATGTTCAACCTCTCCAATTTCACTTAGTAATTTGAGCAAAGAAAAGTCAAATCGTGCCACTGACTTAACTATAGCACAAAAGACTTTTGATACACATGGAAAGTGGGAATTAAAAAGAGACCGAACAGTGAATTACACTGACGTCGCATCAATCCGAAGCGTTACGAGAATACCCTTGGAAAAGAGCGCGAGTATGTGTATAACAGAATCGAACAGATTGAACATTTCAGTAACGCCGAGGGATCGTCTCGCAAAGTTAAACGCAACCAAATCAGTGTCAACTCCCTGTTCGAGGGGAAGTGCCTCTATAAAACGTCCTTTGCAACGGTCGGAATCTGCACGTGCTCGCGCAGAAGAAATCATCTCACGAAAGCGTTCTTATCAACAATCAATTTATGAACCAGTTAACAACAGCAACGTTGTCTCGCAAAAAAGCAAGAAAATGAGAACGCAGCCTAAAATTCCTCAGAGAGAAGAAACCTCAAGCTTGAAAAATCGATTAGATATTTCTAGGGTTCCAGTTGAAAAAGCCACATTCAGTCAACAATCAAAGAATAATGGTGCCACTAATGGGTCAGTAATGGTCGACAGGAAGGGACCAATACTTGCTGACAGTAAGGAGCCAAAACTGGCTGGCAATAAGGGACCAATACTGGCTGGCACTAAGGGGCCAATACTGGCTGGCAAAAAGGCGCCAAAACTGGCTGGCAATAAGGGACCAATACTGGCCGGAAGTAAGGAGCCAATACTGGTTGACGACGATGGATTAGTGGATTTCAATGAGGGGCCAGTCCTAGAAAAAGGGTCCAAAAATACAAATAATTCAGCGAAAGCAACTGGCAACAAACAGAGCAAATTTCGACCGTTGTCAGTTCGTCCAGGTTATATGCCTGAAGTTAAGTACATGTTCAAATGTCTGGGTCGCATGCACGAAGACAACGTAGATCTACATGTTGTGGTCGAGAGACTAACTACTAAACGATGTATTTCGTCCTGTACGCCTGTAGCTTCGGCCATAATTCAGTTTTTAAAAGAACGAGAAGACGACCTCATTCCTCAGGTTCTTGATCGACTTGAACACTTTCAGACCGATGTGAGTCTGAACAACTGGCAGCCTGTTATTTCCAGTTTTGAGTCCCGACTGCTGGAAGTGATATCTTTACTATCTAAAAATAGTTTGTTCGGGAACCTTATTCCTCGATTGATTTCCTTGTGTTCTCGGAGTTTGACTGAAACACGCTGCAGTTCAAGCGATGAGGAAGTGGTGAAGGGAAATCTGTCGCTTTGGTAGGTTCTAGTGTACGTAATTCTTACGGTAAACTGCCCCAAATGTAACACTTCATGTAAGTGTAAATGATAATGAGCACGGGTATAAATCTTTATTAGGAGTGGACCATTAGTTTTTTGAGTGGGGTAGACAATTTCCGAAAAAAAAAACGGTTACGCTAAAACGGCTGAAAAAAATCGTGCAAGGGGAGCCATGGAAACGAACGATGGAGCAAGTGCTTTTACCATCCAGGTCCTATTTCTGATGTTAAAAATGCTTGCACAAGTTATTGCCCCCAGCCTCTCCTCCCCCCCCCCCCCAAAAAAAAATCATGCACAGCCTAATGGTTAGAAAAAAAACGTGCCCTATCGACCCTACCCCCCCCCCCCACTTCCGCCTCGAGAAGTAATGGTCCGCCCCTTAACCTACAATCTAGATTTCTGAGGATTATATTGCGCCTAATGCGCTTTTATCCACTTCCGACAATTTCTGTTCCTTTCATTTCATGCCGTTATTTACAGGTATCACTGACTGTCAGCGATAAGCTTTCTCACCCACAAGAGTAATGGCTGTTGGGTATTTTTTATATCCAAGACGAGTGTCCTATCTTTGACCAACTTGTTTCTCTCGTGGAAAATATAACGTTATACATGTACGCAAAGCTTGCTATAAATGCTGGTGACAGAAACGTTAATCAGTCAGTGCTGCACGGAAAAAAATACGATTTTTCTTAACAGGAGTCGAATCCATTACCTTCCTGTGGCTTGCTGGTTGTGAGTTCGATCAGTTTTCAGAAAGTCATGCAATACTCGAGGTTCGATTCTTGTCTTGTCGAAAAGTCGGAATTTTTTTCAAGTAGCTTGTGTCTCTGAGGCCCCATCCATCCAACGCGGAAGGAATTTGAAAACTCCGTTTTTTGACAGATTAGTGTGGACGGATTAGAGTCTTGTTTTCAAGTTCCTCCGGCGTGTTATGTGTACGCTGCCTGAGTGACTACGTTTTTGTCTTATTTGTTATACTCGTCTCTTTTGTCTCTAGTCGTGTCTTGACTGCCTTGTGCCAACTCAAAGAGAACCTTGTCTGTGCGCGAATTGTTTGTTATGACGTCATACGTACCCTGTACCGTTCCCAGAACGCTGCTCTAGAACTTGTAGTTACCATGGTTTCAGTTTGGCCGGAAGTTCTCAAAATGTCTTCCGATAGTTCAAGAGGCAAACAATCGCCTCTTGCTCAAACACTGAAGTTATTGTTATTGTACTGGGCTCAAACGTCTCCGTCGGCCGATCTTGGCAACATCTTACGAGTTCTGTGCAGCTGGGAAGATGATTTGGTTACAGAGGATGTACTGAGACGTTTTGGATTGCAGCTTATTCAACCACTGAGAGAGGAGGGGGCGGGAGCTAATGTCGTTCTTGGTAAAGGTGAGACGAGATTTGCTTAGAACTTCTCCACTTACATTAACTTCGTACAAAATATAATGAATAATGCAACAACACACTGTTCAGTAGCTATTATCTAAATGCACGCTAGGGTTTAATTGAAGGATTTAAATTGAGACCTATCTTGTCCGTTATAACAAACAGTATTAGATGAAAGAACCGTACTGTAGCTTTCATTTAAATGGTCACATCCACAGACTTAAAAGTTAGAACTACCTTGTACAGCATAATAAACAGTACCACATGAAAGTACTGCTCAATAGCTTTCATTTGAATGGTCACACACTAGGGTTTCATCCACAGACTTAAAAGTTAGAACCACCTTGTACAGCATAATAAACAGTACCACATGAAAGTACTTTTCAATAGCTTTCATTTGAATGGTCACACTCTAGCGTTTATGCAAGAGACTCAAACATTAGAGCAACCACTGCAAAATACTGTTCAGTAGCATTCGTTTGAATGGTTACATTTTAGAGTAAGAAGGCAATGCAGTAAATAGAAACATTCTTCCTGTATACTATTTATTCCTTTTCCTTTTAGGTGGCAGCATGGTCCTCGACGGACATTCATTTGAAGTAATCAAGTCTCTCGAGCTGTTGTCGTGTGTTCTTGGTTGGCAGTGGACTCTCAATGAACTCATTGTCAACAACGTTTGGCAAATATTGAAATCATGGGCTGAGAAGGAAACAAAGGATGAACCAACAGCGAGTGAATCACAACAACAAGTGGCTTCCTGTACCGAAGAGAACAGAGGGTCAACTTGCTGTTGCCGTGATTTCAATGTTTCCAGCGAGGTTTCAAGTGTTACCGTTTTAGCAGAGGAGGAAGCAAGTGATAGAAGCGGCTTCATAACTGTGGGTGAAGAAAAAGAAGAAAGGAACCGGGTGGGAGGTGAAGAGTTGCCAGAGGTTTGCTCCAAATGTGGTAAACTGATGGGAAGCAGGCTCCCAGAATCTCAAGCCGTTCTGTGCATTCAACTATTAGGTGCGTTTACATAACCCGCCGAATGCGAGTACGAGTGCTAGACTGAGTGCGAGTATGAGTGCGAGACTGGGTGGGAGTGTGAGTGCCATACTGAGTGCGAGTGTGAGTGCAAGACAGGGTGCGAGTGTGCGTGCAAGACAGGGTGCGAGTGTGAGTGCGAGACTGAGTGCGAGTGTGCGTGCCAGACTGGGTGCGAGGGTGGGTGCGAGTGTGAGTGCGAGACTTGGTGCGAGTGCGAGTGTGAGTGCGAGACTGGGTGCGAGTGTGAGTGCGAGACTTGGTGTGAGTGTGAGTGGGACTCTGAGTGCGAGTGTGAGTGCGAGACTGGGTGCGAGTACGAGTGTGAGCGTGAGACTGAGTGCGAGTGTGAGTTCGAGATATATCATCAAGAGGAACTGAGCGGCATTCCGATTATTTCGAGAAATCTTTTCGATTGCCAGAAGCATCATGCCTCTGTTCTTGTCCACCTTATTCGTTTTAGCATTGTCAGATTTTGCTTGATTGAAGATCATTTTTAAACAGCAAATTGATGCTGTGCATTTTAAGTCATAACTGGTTGTTAATTACTCTATATTTTCAGGTATTTTGTGCAGGATTGCCATTGATAATGGACAGACCCCAGTTCGTGAAATAACCGACATGTTGTGTGGACTCATGGAAGACTGGTCGCCATTCTCCACAAGCAAAGGTACGCAAACTTTAAGTTCCTTCACGTTTAATAGACCTTTATCACACGGCGGCCATTTTGAGTCCCAGAAGAACAAAAAGCTTTGTTTTTGCCCGCCCAGCCTCGCACTGGATGAGAGGTTAGACGGGCACAATCTTTTGTTTCAACATTGCGTGATAAAGTTCTATTAAGAAAAAGTCCTAAAGCTCCCCTTTAGTTGAAGTAGTTTATGATGTTATTCTTTTTGTCTCCAGTGACCCACGCCATTCAGCTAGCTTCAGCAGTTTCTCTTCTCGACATGTCACCGTGGCAACCGGAAAAAGTAGCTGCGGTTCTCGGCAAGTGGGTCGCAGCTTTGAAGGACTCGGGCTCTCTCCAGGCTCCAGCGAACGTTGCACAAGGCCTGGTCTGTCTGAAGAGCTTTTTGAGGATAAGTCAAACTTAGAGTAACAAAAAAACACCTTTAGGATTTGTTCGTGGCCCGCGAAGTCGAATTGTCTGAACGTGTAGTAAACGCACGTTGAGCGCGCAATTTTCGAGTTTTCTGTCAATTGAGGTCGCTGTACAGTAGGACATTCACATGTATTCTAACCTTGCTGAAACTCGCTTTCGAATCTTGAGCGCTAGGTTTTTTTTTAAACACAGATCTTTGAGGACCTTTTCGAGATGAAGCTAATTACAAAGCTTTAAGTTGATAAAGGTTATATCTTTGTCAGCTACAAATTAATAATTAGTTAAGTGTTTTACGACCGAGTCCGCCGACGCAACAAAACAGTTTCTGTAGAAGCCAACAGCTTTGTACATTCTTTGATGGTAACTTCAAGTTTTGTCCGAAATCTTCTATCGTTGAGCTTCCTGCGAAGAGGTGACGTAATTATCCTCCGTTATTCCATGAAACGCTATATCTGGATCTCTTGAAATGAAATGCGTTGCAGTAAAAAGTATTAAACAGAACGTAACTGAATAGTCGCTTGCAGTTGGTACATCAAATGTATCTGATTAGGTAGGTTTGTAAATAATTAGCAATGTTTCAAAATGAAAATACGAAATTAAACTAAGCGGAAATTATAAACCCTTGTCGTTGCTTGAATAACAATTTGTAAATTAACATGCGGAGGTGAGCTTATCAATCGCTCTAAGAAGTCTTGCAATAGTTCTAACGGTGGGGACGGATAGAGGAGTTTACATGAAATACTCGAACGATGGGGGACTGCGGTAACCAATAATAATATGCATTATCAACAGCAATGATTTATTCAGCAATCAAATATCCTTTGAGGCACTTAACTTGCTACATACGACTACATATACTACGTTCAACGAGTTTTTATGTCGAGTTATGACATTCTCAAATACGGGGTTATCTACTTATTATTCTAGCACCCGGACCTCTACTTAGCGCCGTAATGGGGTCAAAAAAGAGGTCTAAGTACGAGTCAAATTATGTCAAATTATCCCACTCTTAATTGCAAAGTCTACTTTGTTGAACTTTCAGTGTGCGAAGTTACTTATCCCCACCCCTCCCCAGCCCCCACTTCTGTGACCTTGTTCCAGGCCACACTTACAATAGGCCATTTCCGAGTTACATTGTGCCTCTGTTTCAAAACGAGGCTTTGTGCAAAAACCTTTGTATGGAAATAATTTGATTTGCATCAAAATGAACCTGAAAGCGAAACTCATTTTCATATGAATGGTTTGGAACGTAGACTCATTTTGACAAAGGCAAAAGGAAACTCGGAAATGACCTATTTTTAAGGTAAAGGGAAAACACTCCTCGAACCGCGATGTTGACTCTTCTGGCTTACAACTTAGTAGTGTAACAACACATCTGAAAAACATAGTTAATAAAGAACGAATAATATACAGAAAACGTTTTAGTTCACTAATAAGAGATCTTTTCAACGATAGACTGAAAAAACGCACTTCCTCTCAGTCTTAGTAACACGAAACGTCACAAAGCGCTGACGTATTGAGAGCGAGAAGTAGCTATGAAGAGCCTGACGCCTTTTTAAGCTCACGTTCTCTGCATTAGCCCAACTATATGGGTCAAGTAGCAGCCCTCGTAAGCTCTCACATAAAGGGCTTGATACCCTTTGATAGAACGATAGCACAAAAGACAGAAACAATGCCTCTAGCAATAAATAGCTGTACGCTATAATGACAAAGTGAATTCCAAGTGTACGAGCTGAGGACTGCTACATTTCTAAACCATCTAATAAAATTTCATGGATTAATTTCGGGACTAAAACGCCCCAAAGGGTGCGTCTCTCTTGAACCCGCTCCTCGTTGACACACTTCAAACGTTTTCTGAGTGGCCGCCTTTCGCCAACAAACACGCGTTAAACAGTGAGACTGTTAACCATCTGCCACATGCGAAGGGATAAAGCTGACAAGCAGTCTCAACCAGAAAACAAACTCTTACAGAAAACGTTATTTAAATATATTGTACACAGTCATCTAGTCCTAAACGCCATGTGAAGTCGATGGCTAACTCAATTCCTTGGAATTTCTTTGCAACTGGAAGAACTGTAAACATGATCAGGAGACTAACCCCAAAAAATGCAACCTTCATCCACACAAGCAAAAATTCACTAGGTAGTCGAGTAAAAGTATTTTTTACGAAAAAAACTTTCCCATGCAACTCACAACTGCTATGAAGGCAGCTTACTAAAATTCAGTACTGGTAGAGAGCTGGAAAGCGAGAGAATGAAACTAGTATATTTCTATAGTTTTGAGGTCTTTCTTAAAGCTGTGGGTAACAAGTCTGAAAAAAAATTATAGCCTTTCTCTGATTTTTTTCTGACATGTCTGTTATCGTGTAACTTTCTATTTAACACTGGGTACTAGTTGATAAATTCTAGTTAAATTCTAGGATCTCTCCTACTTATTGAATATTAAACTTTGGAAACATAAGTTCAATCCACTCATCTTTGTCAATTTTGCCATCTTTATTGCCATCCACTAGGGCAATATCTTTAGCTGCTCTCTCCAAGGTTATATCCTGGCCAATATCTTCACAGAAATCTCTCAGCTCGGCCGCACCGATCAAACCATCTTTATCCAGATCGAGTTCTGTGAATAGCTCAGACAGGGTCTGCTCTTTCGTCCTCATGGCTTCGAATTCCGCCAGGTTAGGAATGAAAGTGAACTGGTGCAAATCCTCGTTTGCCCAGTCTAGAGGTGAACAGAAAAACACATTTGAGCAAGCAATAGATTCAAAACGAGAATGCGCGCACAGTCTGTGGCAGTTTCTTGAATTAGGAAATCTCTAAAACACTTTTTAAGCGTTCTTTCTTGTATTCTTTATTTTATTCAGTAGCTCTGTGAATAGTTGATTGAATGAGTGGAACGAATGAACGAAAGAGTGAAAATCTCACCAAAGAGGCGTCAATTATTGGTGGTCTCTGATTGGTTGCTCGATGGAGTGTACAATGTCCAGTTCGCAAGAGTTTATGGGATATACCTTGTTGCTTAGTAGCCGCGCTTCTATAACTCAAAATGGCGGACGATTTGAAACAATACAACAAATACATCATACATGAACTGATGATGCACCGTAAAAGAAAACAGTAAGTGTTTAACTTTTTATTTTCTATTTCCTTGATACCAAACTTACAGACGTACAGTTTCAGGGATTTCTGGTGCGCTATGAGAAGATCGATGTGTTTTCGCTCCGACGAAGGGCTAGCGCTCGAAACGTCAGCTTTCGAATCTCTTTACGGTGGCTAATTCACATTATCAACTCAGTTGATAAAACCAAATTATCCTGTTTAATATGCGTTCGCTAATTTGGTTATTTAATGAGATGTTAGAAGAAATTCAACATAACATGTTGCCCAGATGTGCAAGTCCATGAACCAAAGTGACCCAGACCCTTAAGAAAGGGAAGCTTTGCTTTTTTTTCCCATATTTCACAATCTAATTATGCTTTTAATGAGCTTCTTTGCCGTGAAAAAGGTTACCGAAATACTTGACCTAATGTGCAGCTGCATGCTCTATCTCTTAATTTACGTCACTATGAGCCAGATAACCAGGTGAAATAACAGTTTTTACTATAAATATCACTTTCACATGGGAATAATTTTACACCTTAGATCCCATTTATTCTATTGAATTAAACGGTGCACGTGATCATTGCAACAGACTATCTAAGCTGAGTGTGTTCCCCGTCTTGAGCACTCGTAGAGCGGAACTTTTATCAGCTTTCAAACTCGCTAAAACAAAAAACTAAATTAACTCCGCAGGGCTGTAACCCATGGCACCTGTTACAGCTGAGTATGATTGATTTTCCCTTGATGCTACGGGTGGAATTGCCTGTTGTCAATAGAATTCACCCATAAAATAACAAATTATGAAGAATAAGGCTACAGGTGACTAAAAACTTAGTGACAGCTCTGGCTTATACGAAATTCGCGTAAAATAAGCTGTAGAAGTTAACACAGTCAGAAGAATAACTACATGGAAAGAGAGTTTTCAACAGTTCATTGACCACAGAATTACCACAGGAGATTGTCCCTAAACCTGCTAGAGAGCCTGTTTGAAATACTCCTCTGTAAAGTGAATTTCACTTTTAGAGGACGGCACAAAGTAAAGTGTTCATAATGTTTTAAATTTACTTACTTTTGTAATAGTGTCTCACACTTAATTTCTATGATAATCGGCTGTAAAAGAACAGCCACAGTCGGAATTTATAGACAGTCATCTAGACATGTTACTGATGCAATCTATTCATTCTTCAAATTCTTTGAAATTATTAATAACGCTTTGATCCCCACCAAGGGTCCTCAAAGGATCAGAAATGTTATTTATCCGAAGTGTTCCTGCTGTGCGTTTCCTTTAGTGTAAGTGACCAATGTTTGGTGGCGTGCCAAGGGAAGTGTTATGCGTTGATGATTTTCCATACTCTCATTACATGTCTGCTTGTAAACTATGGATATTCGGAGAAGAAATTGGCTGTTGATCAAACACGCATTATTTTTGATCCTATTAACATCCTCTTGCACTCTCTAGTTTCTAATCGTTTCCTAATAGCCTTTGTTTTATTTTACTTCCTTTGTGCAGCCGCACGCCGAAGCTTATAAGGCTCTGCTCTCTAATATAAGCTTCTCTCATTTCCAAATGCTGGTCTGGTTACAAACACTCTCAAGTTTATTCACTTTCATGAGCAATGAATTTATAAGAGTCAGAAGGCAAAACTCAATATCATGTAGAGAACGTATGTTTTCCGTGTTTTTATAGTTCTGTTACTGTAACATATTTTTCCAAAAATTACACCGCAAATTAGTGATAAAGAACTTTACAGACACCCAGACGCCTCATTAGAAAGCGACCACACAAAACTCAGCTCCTTAAACCTTGCGCCACGTGCATTTCAATTAACAAACACAATGCTTTCCACTTTTTCCTCATTAAAAAAAAAGAAGTTCGTGTCCTCAGGGAGTGATGTGTGCGAGTTTGACTTTGTACTTTATAGTATTCATTCACAAGTGTAACTCGATATTGTTCGATCAATTATCTTGCACTTCTAATTACTTGCAAATTATTGAGTCAATCGAGATGCTGAAAGAACTGTATCTGTCTTCGGATGGTATTGAAGGTTTTTTTTCTTTTCCCGTGTTGTGTTTCGTACTTTTTCTTACCTTCGAAAGCGATATCAGTTTTCTCATCCAAGGCCAACACAAACAAGTTAACAGCCGACCGAGAGAGTTTACGGTTTCTTTGAATAACTCACTGTGACCGATATGATTACCTTTCAAGGAAGGCAGTATTCAAGCGTTGACAATAAGTAGTCATTATATGCATAAGGCGTCCATAAAGAAGCGAAACATAAAAGAAATAGAGACCACTATTTCAGAACGTTTTAAAACGAAATATGTTAATAGTACTTACTGACAGAAATTGTTCACGGTTTATCGTTCAGATATTCTGCGGCAAAAAATAGGTAGTTCTGTGTCTGTTTTAATTGAAGTGAATTGTTTACATGACACAAGAAAACGAGCTTATGTAAATTTTGATAATTGGCAACCACAAGTGAAGTCTCTGAGAAAATTATGATAACAACCTCGTGGAGATAAAACTTGGAATGTTGGCGAGGGCAACCTTTGATATTTTTTTTACATCAAACACGCGATGAAATTGTCAATTTTTATCCCAGGCTTTAGCTGTCTCGTAATACCTCAATAAAATGGGCCACAAAAGTTTTCTCGAGAGCTTATTTGCCCATTACAAGAACCCTTATTTAACCCTAAGGCAATCTCTTCAGCAGCTTGGAGACAAAACAGTTTGGTGCGCGCATAAGAAAATGATTATACAACACGCACAAAAATAAATTTTAATTATATATTAGGGATTCAATTTTTCGCTTTGTTGATTAAAAATTATCAAACCCCGGAAGGAAGGCTAGCCACGGTTAGACAATTACATCCGATGGAGTCTTTTAGCCTTGTATGAATTTTAAATAAACGGTGCACTGTTTTGAGTATGCTAGCGTTTTGAACATTTTTAGGATGCCATTTCAAACGCCCAAAGCGTTCCGAAATGACCCGAAATGAACCACTTCGCGTGGCATATAGCATTTAATCGCAATTCTATTTATTTCCCATCTGTCCATCACTTTTGCCTCGCCTTAAAGCCTCTGAATTAATCGTCAAAACAATCTTGATCGTTGCTATTTTTTGACACAGAAAATACCGTAGAAAAATATTTCACTCTTACCTTGAGCTTCGCCATCGGGTGAATTTTTGACCCTGTCTATTGCCTCTTGTCTGACATCTTCCGGGATAGCCTTGTCTTCGAACAGGGATAACAGTTCTTTTTTGTCCTTGACATTTTCAATCAGCCAGTCTAGCGAATTGTAGCGCAAGTTCGACTGGGATTTGTACATGAATTTTAGCACAAAGGGAGTATCATTGGGGTGTTTCAGGTGCTCGGCTAGTGACATAAAAGCGCGCAGGGCAACCATGCCGTTTTGTGACGTTGAAATATTTTTTAGTAATTCCACAATCTCCTCGGAATCTTTCCCTTGTAATTTTAAACCTGCAACGCCTGTAGCTGCTGCAAGAATGTAATAAGACTGTTTCTCTTCTCTTAATCCTTTTAAAAGCCATTTTAATCGCTTATCTTCGGGCATGATGTGTGGAAAGTGCAGCAAATTGGACACCATTTGGTGTTCAGAATCCCAGTTGTACTCCAAAATGTTCTTAATCATGTCCTTCTCGTACTCCTTTAGTTGAACGAAGTCGATTTTTTTGGACAGCCTGTTCGCCTCATCAAGATCGTCCTCATTCAGAAAAAGCCCTAAAGAGGAATCCACAGCAATGGTGTTTAATCAATTAGTGTGCGATAATTGAATCAATGTAATGGTAAAAAGAAATAGAATATTATTCCACTCCGAACTTTACCTAATGAACTCGCCATGTTTGGAAAATGACTCCAGATGCCTTGTTTTTCTGCAATGAAATGCAAAGCACTCGTTCTAAGATTCTTGTTGCTGCTGTCTTGTCCAATATCAGCTACAAACACTCACATATCTAACACTCAATTGAGCGTGGACGGCTAAAGCTGTAAAATTACACACGTCAATTGTTTGGCCTCTGGCTTTGTCGTGTTGATATTTCCCTGCAATACACTTCACCTCTTCTCAGGATCTTTTGAAGCGATTTTCATGCATCGATCGCGAGTAGTTTTGTGTGATGCAAGCACAGATTTGATCAGTAGTACATACCCCAAAACAACCAGCCCTTCGTCAAGATCGCGAAACGTGAGCCGGTTGAATGTTTGTTGACTGTCGTCTGCTCTGACCAGGGGGTCTGGGCCACAAGCTGTCGAGACCATCCGGGAACTTAACCCCTTGGCTGTCACACTCAGTCAAGTGGTGGTGATTGCCCCGTCTATACAGCATGCGCGGCCTTTATTTCGGTGAAATATCGATATATCCACCTTACAAGAGATACAGTATCCCCAACACTCGTCAAAACCAGTATTATTAGGTGGAAAATATATATCACATCAGGGGCCCATAACATCAAAAAAAAGTGTAATTAAATTTTTGCGCACATTTTTCTAATTGTCTTGCCATGACCAATGTGCCTGAATTTGCGATTTTAATTTTGCTCGTCTAGACAAAACGTGATTGAAAAACATATTGCAGGTGGTTTTTGTTCAGTTTCGATCCCTGGACTTAAATTTTGAATAAACTTTTATTATGGAGAGCAATACCAGAATCTTTGAGGGAAACATAAAATGGAGGTAAGGGTAGCACCTGAATCAAGCGAAGGCTGAAATTGAAAAATGTCAGGATTTGTAATACGGAAAAAAACAGACATATACAAATCTACATGAAAGCTTAAGGATTAATTTATTTCTTCTCCTCCTCATGAAAATACGGCTACGGGTTGGTTTATATTTTTTTTCTCGGTGATGAATTCGAGAGAAAATCACCTCTTTCGACTTATGTCGCTTAAAAAAACTTGGCAACGATGTTTGAATAAATTTTATTTGCGATGTTCTCGCGAAAATTTTGCATTTTGCCGTCTTTGTTGCTAGTAAATATTCGAGAAAGTCCTCATTTATGAATTTATTGACAAGTTTTACTTTCTTATAGTAGATTATCATTTTCCGGATTTTCCAGCTGTCAAATATTAGCATTGTCAAAAAAAACAAATTATGGAAATTGAAGGAGTGTTGTTAGTTCCTTGTATAAAAACAAACTCCCTGCTGTTAGCGCCTGAAATAATATTGCTGTTAACTACACCTTGCTAGCATTCATTTTCAGTAACTTCAAGCTTCTGTCTTCGAGGAATAACTGAATTGTTTATAGCGGGTAATATTTGTGGGCTGTCCAATGATATAAGTAATTACTGTAGACGAAAACACCATAAGTTGGAGGCAAAAGAAAATAACAGATTTAAATTAAATCCAAAACCCCAAAGAGCTCAGTCGGATTACAGGCCAAATAAAATTTGTAGTCTGCCATGGCTAAAAGAAAACTGTAATTTTTTTTCATCATTACCAGTATCTTCTAAAAATACCGTATTTTACGACTACAACCTCGGTATACGTTACTGTACCAAATAATTGCAAGTCGCATTAGTATCTTCGCGTTTTTCGCAAAAAGTTTGAACGGAATATAAAAAAGAGTTTTGGGCAAATTTGAGGCGCGAAGATTACGTCAAATCAAGTGCTCTCAAAATTTATCCCGAAACAAAGTTAACTTCGTCGCGTTAATTCCGGCGTGTTTTTTACGACTCTCAATGAGCTAAAAAAATTAGGTTTCCCTTCTCTGCCTTCAGGAGCCTCTACTTGGATTTCGAATTTTGACTACACGAGCTGACGCCATGCTTGTCAGCCTCTGTGCCTTTCCTACCATCACTTTCCGGTCTTTAAAAAACGAGAAAATGCTGTTAAAATGTTATGGGGAAACCTTCGTATGGCAGCTGCCATATTAAGAAAGCCATGTCAGCCGACTTCGTAGAAGAGCCTAGAACCTTCAATCAGCTCACACAGTTCCCAGTCCCCCTTCGGCCCCCCTAAGCGTTCAGGCCGAATCTAGGGTCTTCGCGGAAATGACCATTCCTCGTTGCGTCGGTTTCATTCTGTAAAGGAGGAGATTTCTTTCACATGCGTAATGGTAAAGCTGTTATGTCATTCTTAAGGTGGTATAATACCCTAAAATATGGTGTTTTTCATGAAAAGCTCAATTTTATGAAAATACAAGATTTAGGACCCTTGAACACTTGTCGAAAACATTTTGAAGTGATCTTGCTAATTTTCCTCTAGATGAGTGCGAAATTTAAGGAAAGTACACAGTGGTATAACTTATTTTACCAAGCAACGGCCATAGAAACGCTTATTTACCACTGAAGAAAGTGGCCAAAGCTATGGATTAGTCTTAACATATATAAACGAATTTTTGTAGGAAAGCTTTGACGACATGCACAATTAGATTGGCATAATTAGTTGTTAAAGGTCTTGCCTCGAATCACCATCACAGGCTCATTCGTTTCCCTTATGAAAAGGAATATTTCCTAAAACTGTAGTAACTTTTTACAAAATAGAACAACCATTCCACCCCCTCCCCCGAGATCCAATCTAACCCCCCGCCCGTTATTTGTGGCTTGTTAGGAACTTTAAGTGCAATTTTCTCAAATGTGTATTTTTGTACCGACTGCCTTCACGCCAAATTTTCTTCTTTGCAAGATATAAAGGTAAAATTCCTGAAACTTACGCTAATGAAACATCTATAGGGTCGTAATGCAATAAGCCAAAAAATCGTAACATTTTAACTTCTGTCACATGATAAGGGATGATTTGTCCAATGAGCGTGGTATGAAATGAGGTTATTTCATAAAAAGGCCTGTAAAAAGCACCGAAAAGAAGAACTAACTGCCAAAACTTAGATTCATTGCACAGAACCAAACAAACACTCACGTGCTATGCGTAATTAACAGTCAAATCTTGTTTTGTAAAAGAGCAAGAAATGTCGGCGCTAACCCTATAAAAACCTACCTCAAAAGGCTGTGGCTGGTTGCCATAGCAACCATTTTGAGTAGAACGTTCACAATTCATTTTGTGTTTATGAGCGTAACAGCACAAAATCGATCTTTTTTCACCAAATTTAAACAAACTTTTTGGTCCATATGTAGGGTACCATACCACCTTAAGAACACGTTGATTGGCAGAATCACCGCAATCATGGCTATGCTACCTAAATCAGAAATATGGCAAAACAGTGGGTAGTTAGGTAATAAGAAACGTACTGTTCAATACGCACTGGTGGGACCACAAAAAAAGAGCTTGAAAAAGCAAAAAAAAGATAACAAACAAATGAAAACAAAACACCCGATAAATCGGGCCTCCCTCCGCAGGCGCGGATCCAGGGGAGGTGAAATGGGTGAATTTTCACTCCCCTTTTTCTGAGCCCCCTTCTTTCTTTTTTTTTCTTATCCCTCAAATATTGAAATAATATTTGATTTCTCTGACATTATTACAAAAATTCACCCCTCCCCCCCCCCCATTTCAAAATCCTGGACCCGCCCTTGCTCCGGTCATTGCCTTTTCTTCGCTCTGTCATTCTGATATCTTTCGAAACCCCTGGTTGATTGTTTTTTTTATTGCGTTGAAGTGCTCTGCATTTCCTGGTGAATGTAATGAAAATTAGGAAGTATACAGCATAAACAAATAGATTAAGATAGTTTTTATTTTCTTATTATAGCAACACGCCACTTGTGGAAGTCAGTTTTGTTTCTTTTGATTGTGAAGTTGTTACTGAAATGAAGTTCATTTACGTACCTACTGATACGTATGCCATGTCCGCAATGCACTAGTTTTCTTGGCCTGGTTCTGGAATCGTTCTTGGATAATGTCGGAAACATCTCGGGTTTCTCCGGCATCTTGGATTGTTCTCCGATAATGTCGGGAACATCTCGGGTTTTTCAGATTCCGACGGCCGGCCAACGGAAGCAATCGAGGATCTAGTATATTTGGCACGCAGTTTTACGGTTGTGGAGTACTGCTGATCTCGTTGTTTTTTGGTGACCCCGCAGGGAGAGTCAAGATGAACATATGTATCAAAAGATAATTCTTATTTTGAACTTTCTAAAAATGTCTTGATAAATTGGTACTCCGAGGTTTCGCGCGGTTCTTCCACTGTCAGAGGCTTTCTTTATGGATACTTTTGTCGGCTTTTAATTGATCGTACTCAAGACACAATGAGCCGGCACACCTGCAGGTATCACTTGGCGCGGAAACAAAGAAGGCTAACGAGCACGTTTAGTGATTTGTTTACACTTCCCTCATGATTTTAATTTATTATCTTACACACCGCTAATATTTTTTATTCTTCCGTTTTCCGGGAAAAAAAGGTTCATAAAACAGCAGACAACTAAGTAAAGATCGCAGAAGCAATTAATCTAGTAAATTTTTCCGTCTTCGCAGTATTATCTAGTGTATTTTTACCACCTCGAATAGGAACTCCAAATCTCCCCGGGGGAAGGTTCTGTCTTATATAGGCTACAGAGTGGAATCCCGATTTTTCGAACCTCCAAGGGAAACGAAAATTGGTTCGAAAAATCCGAGTTTCGAGAAATCAGGAGTAAAATCACTGTGTTTGACTGAGGAGAGGAAAACCACTTTTGGTTCGAGATGATCGGAGGTTCGAAAAAATGACGGTTAGAGAAATCGGCGTCAAAGGGTATTGTTTTTCAGCTGAATGTTGACCATTTTGGCCTGAAATATGGGATACTTTTCACTCTTACTTGGCATTGGATATTTGGTTTACAAGGAACTAGTTTTTTTCCGCATCAACATTAGCAAATTTGTACAGCCCTCCTCAAATGTTCACTCACATGAACTGTGGTCATGGATTAGCCGTGCACTCATTTTAAAGATCTGAACTGGAGTTTGAAATGTTGGCACAGGTCCTGTGGGGTGTGCAGTAGTGACCAAGCCTTGGAGCCAAGACCGGCTCATAGCTGCCGGATTGGAGCTTATCCCGGTTTCTGTAGCATGAAGCGGCTAGAAGTATTTCTACTTCCCCTGGACTAACCTGCGATCATACCCTTTTTCCCTGTATTTAGAAAAAAAAATGCCTGATCGCAGGTTACCCCTGGACAGGACGCTAGTCCATCGCAGGTCACTCCCCCGCATTTTGTTAGGTTTCCCCAACCAGCCAACAATTCGCCGGTATCCATTTACACACCTGGGGTGGAGAGAGGCACTGTGAGAGTTAGCTGTCTTGCCCAAGAACACAACACAATGTCCCCCCCGGTCAGGGCTCGAACCCGGACCGCTCGCTCCGGAGTCGAGCGCACTAACCATGAGGCCACCCTGCCCCCCACAATAGAGTGTGCACACCCCCCTGAAAACACAAACATTCGAAGTATAACCACCCGGGATTAAAACATGTCTCGAGGCCTTTTAGCTTAAAATTATTTGACACATGAAGCTTCTCGCTGTTTTTAGTTGAGATGGATTGGTAATCAATCTCTGCTGGGCATTTTTAACCTAGTAAATACACCACTGTATTCTTTCACAAATTATCTGTTCGCGTAACAGCCGCCTACTCTGATCAAGAGCGGGCTGTTTGTAAAAGAGCTGAACCTTGAAAATGGATCAAGGGTAGATTACGTCTCGATTTTGTCATCCTTGTTTTTCTTCGTACGAATTTTTGACATTTATTTACATTACATTTCCTCGAAACTGTACGTATTGTTTAACAAAACATCTGTCTGATTCAACCCTATTCGTCGAGTCTTGCAGTTGTATAAATTTCTAATAGTTTTTGCCTTGAGGTGTTGGGAAGATTTTTAGACATGTTGCTCGTTTCCTATAACTTATGCTTTCTAGTTTTTTGAGGTAAAAAAAAAATAGGTTTCGAGATTTTTTAACAAGGACCACTTGTGCAGTTGATTCAGCAGCTTCTTGAAAACTTAATTTCCTATATTAGTTTTTTTGTAAATTAATCGCAAAAAATAACACTTTTGCGAATGTTACTTTGATGGGGAAGCAGATATTTGCCGGAGCGATCAATATACATGTTTTTTATCTCAGTTTCATATCGCTTTCTGTATCAATATATAAACGAAGCTTTTACACTATGTAAGATTTTTTTCACGTACAATTCTTTTCCTCGCTCTTTAATTTCGCTAAATCGACCGCTCGCATATTTTCTCATTATATCGGTTCTATTCTCATTGGCTGATATTTCTCAATTGATCTTTCTTTTTATTTCATCCAGCATTTGTGTTTAACACCGCAAATCTAAAAGATCTTCAAGGAAAAATTCGACATTGTCACGTTCATCACGCCACGCAGAAAACATCACGCACATTTCACGCTTCATTAAACCCACAGCCCAGGCAGTTCGATAAGTCACTCCGGTCTGTGTCTGTTCTAGAACGAGTGATCTGTAAACTGCTCGCCTGTTTGTTGGTAGGGATGCCGACTGTCTCTTTGTTCTTGTGATCTGTGCGCCCCTCAACGTAATGGAAACACACTCGTGGGTGAGAAAATGTGATGGTACTTCTCGTAGATGACATAAAGGTTGTGAAAAGCCTGGATTATGTTGTGGCTGTGATTAAAGTGCAGCATTCATACAGTGAAGGAAATGGCTGCCAGGAGGCGGGATTTGTCGTTTGGTAGGTCCAAATTTTTTCGCCCTTTCTTTTCAGCCTTGAAATGAACTCTACTCGGATCTATAAAACCACTAATGGCAATGTTAGAATTGGCAGCAATGGACACTTCAATTTAGCTAAAAAATGGCTAACTCGTCACTAAGTGGATCATTTGAGTTTATCGGCTCGTTCTTCAATGCGATTGGCAAAATTAAGTTGACGATTTCAGCAGCCTTCTCTTCTTATCCTGCGACATGCTCATGTCCACGCTTGCATTCTTCACTAACCGAAAGTCAACTGCTTGGAGTTGCAGCGGTTAGTTTGACTTGCAGATAAGGCCAAGCTGATTTCTGACATGAAACACTCTCGTACGTACACAAGCCGCTAATGACCTTAGAACCTTGCTAAGTTGTTGCAGATTTTCTGCGGAGTAGTTTAGCGACGGAGAAATGCTATCAACTTAACTTGCACTATTTTTACAACTTAAATTTATTCATGTAAGTCACTCTGTCGATAGACACACCGTACGCATGCATGTGCTATTAGCTTCCAGTGTAGCTTTCTAAACTTATACCTTGTCAAGAAATATTTTATTGTTTGGCCAAACATTTTATCTTAAGTTTTATTTTGTAATCATGAGCGTATGTAAAATTGTAAATGCACCAGACGTCATAATGTCGAAAGTAAAAATCGCGAAAAGGTCTTTTTTTGAATTTATACACTGTTTGAAAATAATTATGATGCGATTAATTATTTAACAGTTGTACACGAGCTAAAAGACAACTCGATGTCAATTCTATTTGAATTCCATGTTTTGTTCGGTCCTGTTCGTGGGATATGGCATCGAATTTAGATAACAACTCAACACTGTGTGTCGTTTACTTTGGGTATAATAGGTCAACCATTGTTTAACTTTCTAAAGGAAGTAAAATAGGAAAATATGCCAACACTATTTATGATCTGTCAAATTCCCACGGTCTAAATATTGTGTTTGGGTTTCTTGAATAATGTCAGAAAAATGCTCAATTTTTGGCAGTAAAATTCAGAGAAATTTTAACAATGAATTTGGCTCTTGTTTTTGGCTTGATTACATTTCTCTGACAAAAAATACAAATTTACATCTGCATTTTAAATTTGTTTTCTTGCTGTACTGAACAAGAAATGTGCATAAAATTTATTCTTAAATGAATCAGTTCAACAGGGGACTAATTAATGCTGTGTTTATCTGTTATTGATTCAATGAAGTAATTTGCCTTCAAAATTACAGGAAATGTGTAGATAATGGTTTACAAATGGTAGGAAAAAAAACGAAGAAGGGGAAATTATAAACAAACACAAACAGGGTTGGCAAAGATTACAGAAGGTTGACATGGATTATAAATGATCAATTTATACAGTTTTATTTTTTCAAGGTTAAGAAAAGAATCGAACATTGAGGATTGTTAGTAAGTTATCTTGAAATAAAATGTGCTTCTAATGTATCTTTTATGGTCAAATTTATTTGTGGTCAGGGATCTACATGTACATTGTTTTTTTTAGAATCAAAACATCAAGTTCAGGTTTGATTTCTGACTAAATGGAAACTTCTGTGTTAGTTATCAGATTTCTAGGGTGTGTGTTTAAAGACTTGTCCTAGATTGATAAAAAAAATAATTAGCATTTTATGTGGTTTCAAAAATTATTTTTTAATATATCAGTCTTATTTATTGGAAAAAAAACAGAAGGAAAACTTTTGGCCTCTCGGAAGCTTAGGCTGTCTACATTTAGGGCAACATGAATTCAATGAAAATGTTAAGTTATGGAATATTAGGTTAAATGATTAGTTTTGCCACATTACTTTAAATGAAGCTATTTGGACATACATGTATCAGCTTTCAGGTTACATGGCTGTCAGCTGGTGTTCAGTTTTCCATTTAATAATTTTTGGCACTGTAATCTTTTGTAAACAACATAATATGTTTTGGTGCAAAAACAGATCTTTTAAGTCAAAGGCATTTTGTTGTTCCTCATGACATAAGCTAAATACATTTTGTGTTCAACATGCAGATTTTATTACCTTGAATAGTTGCCAGGACAAAAGCTTGTAGTTTTAATTGGTATTTGTTTCTTTAAGATCCTTGATTATTAGAAAGAGGGATTTGTAGGCAGTCCTTGATGGAACCCAATTAATTATTTGTACCTGTAGTTCAGCTGCTGATTTTTCTAGCTGTTTGCGTACTATATATTGTTTATGTACAGCCACATCAGTTACACATGTGGGACTCTGTCATGTGTATAAAGTTACAGTTATCTAATATTTGCAAAAAAAGGATTTTTCAAGCGTTCATTACGTTCCATTATTGATGTGCAATGCTCTGCCACAGAGAGTTTTTCTCAACTGAGATCCAAATATTCTGCAAAGTTTCATCAATAAAGTAACTGATGAAAGATACCTCAAACATTGCATTCTACATATACAGAACTGTGTCACTTCCAGATCAATTTCACCATATGCTTGCCCTTTGATCAAAATGATAAGTGCATCAGCAAGAAGTTCAGCTCTTTTAAGAAGATTTACTTTCCCCAGCTAGTTGATGCAAGAGTGAAGTTTCAGAATTTTAGATAACAAAGAAAGGTTTGAGGTCAAAAAACTAACAAAAAGAGATGCCTGATCTGACAAACTAAGAGCAAATTACTGATGATCAGTAATGCTTATCTCCATTGACCTGTTGGAATTTGCTAATTACACTTATTAAAAGTTACACATGTTGTCAGTCATGTATGCATGACTGTTCATGATTCATGAAAATTTTGAGAAAAAAAAACTTTGGGTCAAAAGTCTTATTGAGGGACACATACATTTTGTAGAGAGACTTACTGCAAGTTTTGCTGCAGTATGTAAGTGACTATTTTAGTTTATAGTGTTTTGCGGAGTCAATTTCATTTTCAATAGCCATTATATTTTTACATGTAGTTATTAGTCAAGAGTGATTTTTGCTTTGGTTGGAGGGAGGAGGGTAACAAAGTTGAAGTATTTTGGGGTCAATAGATCTTCTGTATGCATTTATCATTAATTAACAGGAATTTTCTTTGGGAGGAGTCCAAATCATGCCACTGTTGTCACCTTCATCCAATGTCAGGTCCCCAGTTTCGCATACATGTAAGCTGACTGCATGCCACTGTCTTCTGATCTGTAGCTGCTTGCTTCCCAATATACTTTAAAATGGTATGCAGGCTTAGCAGTATGGCTGTTATGCATCTTAGAGAAGGGAGCAGCGTTGGTGCAGTGGAGAGGGTGCTCACCCCCTCCCCAATGTGGCCTGCCTGAGTTGGATGTCCTGCCTGGTACCGTAGTTTTTCTCCAGGTACCCGGGTTGTCCTTCCTCCTGAAAAGCCAACATCTCCAAATTCCAGTTCAATCAGGATGGAGGACGTGCATTAACCAGCTACATGTAAGGCTGACGTGGCTTCCTCTCTAAACATTACAACTTTTTTTAGAAATGATTATCTCTAAGAGTCTTGCAGATCTTCCTCATGGTTATGTTGATTATTTTACACTTACCAGTATTTCAGCCAGTTATCCATGAGCCTCTCTCAAAGCCAGATCATCTTTCGCACCAGAATGGCATCAATGGAGATTTAGTAGAAAATGGAGGCACTTCAAATGAGGCACCTGATCACACTAGGGAAAGCCAAGGTAATGTTATAGATGAAAATAAAAGAATGATAGATTTTAAGTAACAGGCACCTTACAAACAACTTACATGTATTTGTGACATTAAAAAAAACTGACAAAGGGACCTCAAACACACCTACTTATTTCACTAACAATGGATAGATTAAAATTTATGAGAACCTACAGCTGTACAAACAGCTGACAAACACTATTCATTTGGCTCTGAAGATGACTTCTGCTCATGTTGTTGAAATGTCAGTCAGCAACAACAGTATTGTTCAGTGTAGCATATAGTTCTGGTATCTTCACAGGCGGCCCAGACGTTGTTTGTGATTTACATACGTGACAGTATTGCGTTACGTTTTGTATTTATGAGAATGTATGAAAATGGTTTGAAAATCGCTCTAAATTCAACTTGTAGTAAAGGATTTAAATAAAAGAAGCTTACCTTAGACCGTGCCTGTGTTATTTTGAAGTCTTTGTGGCAGCTGAGTCGTTCTAAAGTCGTTCTAAAGCCATTTTGACGATTTAAACTTTTCCAGGTTTGCTTTCCATTAAAGAGAAACGAAAGGCTGGCGACCAGGTCGGCCGACGGTTCGCACTCGAAGCTCCATAAATTCCACTAAAATGCTCGGAGCTCGCCAAAATTGCCTCACGGCAGCCTTCGATAATTCTTCTTTCTCCTTGCTTCGCCTCGGGCTCCAAGGTTTATCTTATCCGCCCGAAAACCGCTCGTTTTCGAACGCTGGCTGCCCATTTCTGCTTCGTCTCGATCCGTTATGAGTTATCTTGGGCACGGATTTCAAAATCGTTGGCTTAGCGACCGCTTCATCACGACAAAGTCGCCCTCAACCGTAGGGAGGCACAGGTCAATTTGCTCTATGCAAATTGAACCGTATCAGGGTTCACGGGGAAACACGGGAAACGCGATTTTAGCGCTGAAAAGCACTGTTTTGCTGAGCGATTTTAGCGCTGAAAAGCACTGTTTTGCTGAGCAGAAATGGGACTGCCAAAATGTCTGGCAATTAATTCCACTAGAAAGTGCTCTCGAGTACAACAACGTGTAACTGTCTTGTTAGCACGGTAAAAATTAGCGCGAAACAATTATAAAAATAACACGGCCAGTATATTTGACTCGTATTACTTCTCTGCAAGCGGTGAGTATCCAGCTTTTTCCGGTGTAATTTCTCCAGGGACCCTGATACGGTTCAATTTGCATAGAGCAAATTGACCTGTGCCTCCCTACGGTTGAGGGCGACTTTGTCGTGATGAAGCGGTCGCTAAGCCAACGATTTTGAAATCCGTGCCCAAGATAACTCATAACGGATCGAGACGAAGCAGAAATGGGCAGCCAGCGTTCGAAAACGAGCGGTTTTCGGGCGGATAAGATAAACCTTGGAGCCCGAGGCGAAGCAAGGAGAAAGAAGAATTATCGAAGGCTGCCGTGAGGCAATTTTGGCGAGCTCCGAGCATTTTAGTGGAATTTATGGAGCTTCGAGTGCGAACCGTCGGCCGACCTGGTCGCCAGCCTTTCGTTTCTCTTTAATGGAAAGCAAACCTGGAAAAGTTTAAATCGTCAAAATGGCTTTAGAACGACTTTAGAACGACTCAGCTGCCACAAAGACTTCAAAATAACACAGGCACGGTCTAAGGTAAGCTTCTTTTATTTAAATCCTTTACTACAAGTTGAATTTAGAGCGATTTTCAAACCATTTTCCCCATTTTCATACATTCTCATAAATACAAAACGTAACGCAATACTGTCACGTATGTAAATCACAAACAACGTCTGGGCCGCCTGTGGTATCTTATGTTTCGAATAAGAATATTTTTACCCCATTCCAACTCGTTAGCTGTAAGTCAGGCTTCCTGAACAATAATTAATAGCATCTATCAACGTATTTAGTGGGAAACATGTATTTCATTCAAAATAAATAAATTTAAAAAATAAATGTATTTACATTTATTTGTCTGTCTCACAGTGTTCCATGCAGCTATGAGAGAGGCATTCCAAAACAAAGTACAACATCCAAGAAAGGCTATGTCACTGTTTCTAAAAGCAGGAAAAGGTCTGTTCATTATATGTAAGGTTTCAAGCCACTGACTCGATAGACATTTTTAATTTAATTACGACAGTCCTAATGCAGTCAAACTAAGTGAAGCGTACCCCTCAAGATTGCATTAATGAACTGATTATTTGAAACTTGAACCTGCTAGTCGTTTCAAGAATGCAATAACGAATTGATTATTCGAAATTGAACTTGCTCGCTCGATCGAAGAATATACGGCTAATGGGTTCCATTTTCGAAAAATCACTTCACTGTTGCGACTAGTAAGTTTCAAACCTACTAGTCTTTTCTAGAATGCAATAGTGAATTGATTTTTTGGAAACAGAACCACGGTTAGCCATGTTCTTGGATCAAGCGATCAAGTTCAATATTCGAATAATCAATTCATAATTGCATTCTCGAAACGACTAGCAGGTTCAAGTTTCAAATAATCAATTCATTAATGCAATCTTGAGGGGTACGCTTCACTTAGTTTGACTGTAAATGCCAGGACATAAATGGGTCTAATGGTTAGTGTGCTGGGCTATAGATCAAACTGGGCCCAAGCACAATCCTTAGCTGAAATTACTTAAGGAGGCTCGAAAGGGTTTTTAGCTGCACGCGCGCACGCAATCTACACACGCCATAACTAAGATGCACGCGTCAGCTGAATCAGTATTAAAATCAGCACACCGGAAGTTAATGCTGCTTAAAATCGCGCGAACCGGAAATAAAATCTGCAGAAAACATTTGTTTTTAGCTCGAAAGTTCGCTCGGTGACCTATCTTGATTTTTTGCATGCACGCACCATTCGCAATGGCACTTCAGATATAAAAGTTTCGGGGAAAATTATCTAGTGGAATTTTCTGTAAGCCATAAAACGCGTTTTCTTTAAATACATTGAATTCTACTAGATAGAATTTTTTCATACTGTCTGAAAAGTTAAAGAATTTAGGGAACTTTCCAACAAAGAAATAAAAATGGTAGGTCACCGAATTAGTTTCTCAGATAATTTACCAAAACTGAAATTTAGAGGACGCTTTTGTGGACCTCGTGCGTTGCCATGGTAACTGATATGACGTCACAAGTACCCTTAAAGTATAGCCCAACAATAGAGTTGCAAGGAGACATATAGTTTGCCCACACCATTAAACATCCTTCTTTGTAATCTTCCATCGTTTCACAAGCAATATAGCAACGAAAAA
>JAHPZR010023637.1:0-13167 GCA_019787425.1 Platygyra sinensis
TGGTGATCAGTCTGTGGAAAACATAACCGAGTTCTCTCCAATGCCGCCATAAAAAAAAACATAAGAATACAGCGAGACCGGAACGCAGCGACCCTATTTAGCGCGAGGCCGAGTACAGCCTAATCGGCCACAGGGACAAGCAGAAAAACGCTAACACACTTATTTTTGTCATGTTGTCGCTAAACTGATTTGATGATGCTTGTAGCTACGCCCTCCACGTCCCTGCGTCTCTTGTCCTACCTTATGCACTACCGACTCCTAATCCGATTTATACTCGCCTAATATCCTGCTCTTACCGAATATTGATAGCATAACCTCCGCTCTGCTGCCTCCGACCTAACAATTCCTCACTACCTATTTTTTACCTCCGTTTTCCACTTATAAGACCCTCAGCATTGAACTCAACTATTGCCATTCCATTAGTACTTCAATTACATAATTTGGCCAGGCGCTTATGGGCAAGATTTTCATGCTGATTGTCATATTTTAGTCAGATCTTAGCCGTGTGCTTTTTGATGAAACTTTGTTATACAAGGTAAGGACACTTTGTTATGCCTTATCTACTAACTAATTTGAATCTCATTAAGCTCTTCAACTCCTGCGACATATCCTGTCTGTTTACTAGCTCCCCATTTCAAATACTCTTTCCTCCTTAACTACTTCAGCCCCATGCTCTAAGTGCGCTAATCCTTCTTCTGCTTTCTTTCTCCTCGCCCACACCTAAGTCCTAACTCTTATTCCTAAGCAGTCCTGCAGTTTCTCGATTATTTTCCTTTCCATGCAACTAACTCTTATCCTCGCTTCTCCTACAGCCTCGCCAGCTGTTCTCAGCCCTTTTTCCGCGTCAAACTGCTTCCTCATCGCCCTCAGCCCCCCCTAAATCCTGCTTCCCGCAACGGCCACCCGCTACAGTGCCTCCTAGCTTCAATCACACCAATTACTAAATTAACAATCCTAATCCAGATCAGTCTACGGCTACGTATTCTCCCTTTATCTGATCCCTACCGATCTTCCTCTTTTCTCTGCCTCGCTTACCTCAGCCCCTTACCTGTAGCCTTAGCAGCCTGCCCATGAGGACAGGAAAAACGAGGTAACAATGTGTTTACAACACGCTCTTCATGCGGCCCATAATAATCACCACATGCACATATCATTAAATAGCTTTCCTACTCTCTTTTCTATCCTCATGCTTATACTCGGCGCTTAGGCTGTATGCTTACCTGTTGAACACAGCAAACCCCCCCCGAAATTCCACCTCTAAAAGTAACGATTATTGGCATGAATACGTACAAAAGTAACAACTCACGTGAGTGCGTTCGGCCTCTTTGTTACCAAAATCGTCGAATTCCCGCAGCTTGAAATATATCGTCATCTTCCTCAGATAACATTCCTCATCGCTGACATGGTCAATATTACTCCAATAGTAAACAGCACAGCTTACGAGTCAGCTTTTTAGAACGAAGGAGCTGTACTGTATCCTACTATCTTAATATAAGGTGGATGCATATTGATCCTTTGACGTTGTTTCCATCAGTCAACAATATCACTAGTTTCTGGAGTTTCGTTCCCGTCCTCTGATGAAAAAATTACTCATCATAGGCCAGACGAAGTGCGAGGGTCAATTACGGGTAGCTTTTTGTGTCGTACGGGATATTGTCAAACCGCCGCAAGCGAACCATAACGATGGTGTTCTGCGAGCCCAGTCGGAACTTTGTTGGTAGGCTGCGATTACTTAAATGAAATTAGCAGCAGGCTTGCTGGTTGACCCTACAAGTTCGGTATCTGCGTGCCACAAATCTTAATGTAATTCTTTTTCTTTTAACATAGTTGTCTTTTCCAATACTCCCTGATGCGTCGAGCAAAAAAGATGAGGTCCAGTTGTGCTGGGCATTTTTGTGGAGCTGAGAAATGGAATGCAGCATTTGCACAGGATGAAACAGGAATTTTACCTCTAAAAACTAATCTAGTTAGGCTTAGTTAGGCCAACAGATCAAACACACGATGAGTGTGCCATGTATAGTTAGGGCAAAACCACACACAAGTACTTTCACTGTATTTCATTAGCCTCTTCCAGGCGTTCAGCTTCCTCTCCTCCTCGCTTTTTATTAAAATTTTTTCGCGCCCTGTTTTCCGCGCTGCGCCCTGACTAACTGAACGCCTGGAAGAGACTAATACTTCATATGATACCTACCTATACACACCGTGCCATCACAGAGTAACCGACACACAAGTACAGGTATAGCTGCCATTATAGTTGCTGCAATACGCGTCTTTGTGACAAGCATCTGAAAGAACTTTGCATTCGTTGACGTCTATTTTAAAGAAATTTAATGTAGAAGAAAAAGATTATGAATAGATGCCTCCGAAATTTGATTAAACTAGTCAGCATTCAGTGAGGCGCTGTGGGCTTATGGTTAGTGCGCTAGTCCCCGCATCGAGTGGTCTGGTTCAAGCCCTGGCCGGGGACATTGTGTTGTGGCCTTTTGTAAGCACTTAACTCTCGCAGTACCTATTCACACCCAGGAGTATAAATGGGTACCGAAAAATTGCGTGGGAGTCTACCCGCGATGGAACCTAGCATCCCGTCGAGGGGGAGTAAAAATACTCGTTGCCACGTTTATGCTGAAGAAACTGGGATTAGATCGGGCAGCTATGAGCCAGTCGCGCTCCAAGGCTTCACTTCTGTCAACATTCAGCGATCTGTACTGCTACATCCCTGAAGTTTCATTCACAGTAAGGACAGTTAGTCGGACCACTTGACCCATGCCAAAAAAACAACAGATAGTAACAAATCAAATACGGGAAAAAGGTTTTTTTCCGGCAAACTTTAAGTTTGGGGCCAAAACCTCCTACTTCTGGTAACGAGTTTAACCGTGTGTCGTTGGGAAGGATATGGTAGCTGTGTCAATCTGAACAGAATAGCTGATTTATTCATTAGGTTAAATCAAGAATTCTAGAATGCTCTAGTTACCGGTAAGAGTAATTGCCACTAAACTGAAGAAGAAATCGTGGCACGGTTAGAAAAAACCGTTTCTCTCACTACCCCCCCCTTTGCCAGTTTGAAGGCCTAGGTAAGAAAACTGAAGGAAATCAAGTTAGGTTTTTGAAATATCCAATATAACGGCAGAAGTGAAATATATAATAAATAATTCATATTTGTACTGCGGTTGTAGATGAATGTGAAGAGTGATCATCGCAGTAAATTTTCCAATTCAAGCAATAGGAAAGAAGAAGCCTGAAAAAAATCAGCGCTTCAACGGGATTCGAACCCGTGACCTCCGCGTTACCGGTGCGATGCTCTACCAACTGAGCTATGAAGCCACACATTGGGAGCGAGGTGTGGCTTCCCAATGTGTGGCTTCCCAATGTGTGGCTTCATAGCCTCAGTTGGTAGAGCATCGCACCGGTAACGCGGAGGTCACGGGTTCGAATCCCGTTGAAGCCCTGATTTTTTTCAGGCTTCTTCTTTCCAATTGCTTGAATTGGAAAATTTACAGCGATGATCACTCTTCACATTCATAACGGCAGAAATTCACGAAAACTGGTCATCACGCTGAAACTCAGATTTCATTTCGCGATTGTCCAAAATTTTACACTTTTCGTCTGCTTGCTACGCAGACGTTTACATCGCCGTGAAACGTTCTCCTGTTTAAATGTATACATTAATTCTTCCTTAATCAAGATATTCAAGTCCATGAATTTACTACAAGATTCAGAACAATTCTTTCCTGTGGGCTTAGCCGGGTCGGTGACGAAGTCTTTGATGAACACTAGAGAACCAGAAACTCTCCCTAATGATAACAACTGACTCATATTCCCATTATATTCCGGTCCATGACTCGCACTTGTCAGCTTGTACTTTAAAATCAGTCGCAGCAGATAAAAAGCAACCTCGCCAGTCCTTGTGTTAAAAGTTTTGTTCAATAAAAGAAGTCGAGTTGAGCAAATACTTAAGGAATAATAAGCTATTTTTGTAGTTTTAACGGTCACACCTGCAGTGTCTTGCCAGAAGCAAGGTTGTCCTGTTGTAGCCCTTCCCTTGTCACGCAATGTCGATAGAGGTTGTTCCTCTCTCTCTTGGCTCTCTTTCGACTTTTTGTGACAGAGAAAGGGCCAGAACTGACCTAGACCCAAAGAGACTAATTTGAAGCGCGTAAGAATATCTGAACCGGTTGCACGCAACATTTGCTTCATTACGTTTGGCTACCTTGTTGCAACGTCCAACATCTTACAGGTTATGTTCTCAGGTCCAACATCTTACAGGTTATTTTTGGAGTTCCTCGCCCCATGTAAAGCCTTGTGATTTCCTCGGCTTCGTTGAATATTTTTTTCTGAAACTTTCCACGACAATCTCCCCGTTGCACGGGCCACGCAACTATGTCGATCGATGAAGAAAACTGCTTCGTGTAAGAAGGCGACAGGGTTACCCGGCTGGAACTCCTCGCTGATTGGCCAGAAAAATATTTTTCTGGCAAATCAGCGGGACGGAATTCGACCACTTCTGAAACTGGTTCGGTAAGATTAAGTTCCCAGGGGCTCTCCAGCTCTTGAAGTAAACTTTCGCCCCAAAAATATCGCCCGCCCGAAAATATCGCATCGTCCCGGCTAGTAGCCCCCGGGTTTCCGAGGATTAGATTCAAGAGTACGGAAGGAGGTTAGAGAAAAGAGATGGCAACAAAAGCTGGTAACGGAAAGAGAAAGAGACGAAGACCTAAGTGCTGAGTGGTGCTTTTGGTGGCTGAGCGACTGGCGAACCTGCCTAACACACACCATCCCGGGCATGTTTGAGCTTTACGAACAGCTATTACCCACACGGTTGTACACCATCCATAAGACACGTGTGAGCGCTAGTAGTGTTTCGGTATGTAGGCTGTGTGGTACAGCGCCAGAGGGCATGGCCCACATCTTATCTGCCTGCCCTGCGGTTGCACAAAAACCAAGTACCTTGCAAGACATGACGCCGTCCTGAAGGTCCTGTTCTTCGAGATCATCTTTGACTTGGGCCTGATAGACACTGTACCCTCGTGGTATTTACCCATCAAGCCACAGTCAGTCTATGAAACAGCAGAGGTACAGGCGTATTGGGATGTTCCGGTATATGGAGAGTACCAAGAGCTCAGAGAAGATAGAGTAGATGCTAGAATCATTAATAACAGAGATGAGCAAGTGATAGCCTTGGAGATGAGCTGCCCCTGGGTGAGCAGCCACGACAAGAAGACTTCTGAGAAGACCATGAAGTATGCGCCACTCAGATGGGAATTGAAGCAGAGATACCAAGGGTACGAGATCAACCAGTGCAATATAATCTTAGATGTACTCAGGGGATGGTCCAAGGACTTGGATGTCACTCTACAGAAGCTAGTAGGCAGCAAAGCTAAAGGTGTGCTCAAGAAGATGCAAAAGGCGTGTCTCTCAGGAACATTAATTATTGCGCGCACTTTTAAAGTGGTGATTTAACTCGTAGGCGAACTCTGAAAAGAAGGAAAATCTCATACATATATCTGTCCTGATTTAGCAAAAGATAGCCTAGGAGAGCCAAATTTACTCCAGGCCATTTTCCCCACCCTGCCCTCCCCCTGTAGGGACTGGAGGCCCCCCACCTAACCCAAGGTACTCCTCCCGTCGACGGTCAAAGCTAAACTAACAGGAGGCAGCCGGCTGCTAAGGCCAGCTGCCAATAAGCAAAGTCAAGAACCAGTACTGACCCTTAAAGCAGAGCAAAAGTCTTTGTTGAAACAAGGCAAAACACTGAACAAACCCACCCCCCTAGCGGGCCTGAAATTTAACAGCTGAGCCTGGGCTCCCTAGGGTGGCTAGACCAAGACCTGGGCTAACTGCCCCAATGGTGCATGACGCAGCCCCCCCTCAATTTTTTTCGACGCCACTGGCTTGAAGGTCGACGATAGTCGACCTTCAAGCCCGGATTCCGGAGTCCACGTTTTGTCAAATCAGGACAGATTGTCGCAGGAAATGGTTAAACCAACAGCCAAATTCAGCCTGGCAGGTGCCAGACAGCGAATGACCGAGTGCTCTGTCTATTTCTGGGTGTCTTTTAGAGTGTCAGGGACTATTCCCTGCACTAATCTGTCCTGATTTAGCAAAAGATAGCCTAGGAGAGCCAAATTTACTCCAGGCCATTTTCCCCCACCCTGCCCTCCCCCTGTAGGGACTGGAGGCCCCCCCACCTAACCCAAGGTACTCCTCCCGTCGACGGTCAAAGCTAAACTAACAGGAGGCAGCCGGCTGCTAAGGCCAGCTGCCAATAAGCAAAGTCAAGAACCAGTACTGACCCTTAAAGCAGAGCAAAAGTCTTTGTTGAAACAAGGCAAAACACTGAACAAACCCACCCCCTAGCGGGCCTGAAATTTAACAGCTGAGCCTGGGCTCCCTAGGGTGGCTAGACCAAGGCCTGGGCTAACTGCCCCAATGGTGCATGACGCAGCCCCCCCTCAATTTTTTTCGACGCCACTGGCTTGAAGGTCGACTATCGTCGACCTTCAAGCCCGATTCCGGAGTCCACGTTTTGTCAAATCAGGACAGATTGTCGCAGGAAATGGTTAAACCAATAGCCAAATTCAGCCTGGCAGGTGCCAGACAGCGAATGACCGAGTGCTCTGTCCATTTCTGGGTGTCTTTAAGAGTGTCAGGGACTATTCCCTGCACTAATCTGTCCTGATTTAGCAAAAGATAGCCTAGGAGAGCCAAATTTACTCCAGGCCATTTTCCCCACCCTGCCCTCCCCTGTGTTGCGGGGAAAATGGCCTGGAGTAAATTTGGCTCTCCTAGGCTATCTTTTGCTAAATCAGGACAGATTAGTGCAGGGAATAGTCCCTGACACTCTTAAAGACACCCAGAAATGGACAGAGCACTCGGTCATTCGCTGTCTGGCACCTGCCAGGCTGAATTTGGCTATTGGTTTAACCATTTCCTGCGACAATCTGTCCTGATTTGACAAAACGTGGACTCCGGAATCGGGCTTGAAGGTCGACGATAGTCGACCTTCAAGCCAGTGGCGTCGAAAAAAATTGAGGGGGGGCTGCGTCATGCACCATTGGGGCAGTTAGCCCAGGCCTTGGTCTAGCCACCCTAGGGAGCCCAGGCTCAGCTGTTAAATTTCAGGCCCGCTAGGGGGGTGGGTTTGTTCAGTGTTTTGCCTTGTTTCAACAAAGACTTTTGCTCTGCTTTAAGGGTCAGTACTGGTTCTTGACTTTGCTTATTGGCAGCTGGCCTTAGCAGCCGGCTGCCTCCTGTTAGTTTAGCTTTGACCGTCGACGGGAGGAGTACCTTGGGTTAGGTGGGGGGCCTCCAGTCCCTACAGGGGGAGGGCAGGGTGGGGGAAAATGGCCTGGAGTAAATTTGGCTCTCCTAGGCTATCTTTTGCTAAATCAGGACAGATTAGTGCAGGGAATAGTCCCTGACACTCTAAAAGACACCCAGAAATAGACAGAGCACTCGGTCATTCGCTGTCTGGCACCTGCCAGGCTGAATTTGGCTGTTGGTTTAACCATTTCCTGCGACAATCTGTCCTGATTTGACAAAACGTGGACTCCGGAATCCGGGCTTGAAGGTCGACTATCGTCGACCTTCAAGCCAGTGGCGTCGAAAAAAATTGAGGGGGGGCTGCGTCATGCACCATTGGGGCAGTTAGCCCAGGTCTTGGTCTAGCCACCCTAGGGAGCCCAGGCTCAGCTGTTAAATTTCAGGCCCGCTAGGGGGGTGGGTTTGTTCAGTGTTTTGCCTTGTTTCAACAAAGACTTTTGCTCTGCTTTAAGGGTCAGTACTGGTTCTTGACTTTGCTTATTGGCAGCTGGCCTTAGCAGCCGGCTGCCTCCTGTTAGTTTAGCTTTGACCGTCGACGGGAGGAGTACCTTGGGTTAGGTGGGGGGCCTCCAGTCCCTACAGGGGGAGGGCAGGGTGGGGAAAATGGCCTGGAGTAAATTTGGCTCTCCTAGGCTATCTTTTGCTAAATCAGGACAGATATATGTATGAGATTTTCCTTCTTTTCAGAGTTCGCCTACGAGTTAAATCACCACTTTAAAAGTGCGCGCAATAATTAATGTTCCTGAGAGACACGCCTTTTGCATCTTCTTGAGCACACCTTTAGCTTTGCTGCCTACTAGCTTCTGTAGAGTGACATCCAAGTCCTTGGACCATCCCCTGAGTACATCTAAGATTATATTGCACTGGTTGATCTCGTACCCTTGGTATCTCTGCTTCAATTCCCATCTGAGTGGCGCATACTTCATGGTCTTCTCAGAAGTCTTCTTGTCGTGGCTGCTCACCCAGGGGCAGCTCATCTCCAAGGCTATCACTTGCTCATCTCTGTTATTAATGATTCTAGCATCTACTCTATCTTCTCTGAGCTCTTGGTACTCTCCATATACCGGAACATCCCAATACGCCTGTACCTCTGCTGTTTCATAGACTGACTGTGGCTTGATGGGTAAATACCACGAGGGTACAGTGTCTATCAGGCCCAAGTCAAAGATGATCTCGAAGAACAGGACCTTCAGGACGGCGTCATGTCTTGCAAGGTACTTGGTTTTTGTGCAACCGCAGGGCAGGCAGATAAGATGTGGGCCATGCCCTCTGGCGCTGTACCACACAGCCTACATACCGAAACACTACTAGCGCTCACACGTGTCTTATGGATGGTGTACAACCGTGTGGGTAATAGCTGTTCGTAAAGCTCAAACATGCCCGGGATGGTGTGTGTTAGGCAGGTTCGCCAGTCGCTCAGCCACCAAAAGCACCACTCAGCACTTAGGTCTTCGTCTCTTTCTCTTTCCGTTACCAGCTTTTGTTGCCATCTCTTTTCTCTAACCTCCTTCCGTACTCTTGAATCTAATCCTCGGAAACCCGGGGGCTACTAGCCGGGACGATGCGATATTTTCGGGCGGGCGATATTTTTGGGGCGAAAGTTTACTTCAAGAGCTGGAGAGCCCCTGGGAACTTAATCTTACCGAACCAGTTTCAGAAGTGGTCGAATTCCGTCCCGCTGATTTGCCAGAAAAATATTTTTCTGGCCAATCAGCGAGGAGTTCCAGCCGGGTAACCCTGTCGCCTTCTTACACGAAGCAGTTTTCTTCATCGATCGACATAGTTGCGTGGCCCGTGCAACGGGGAGATTGTCGTGGAAAGTTTCAGAAAAAAATATTCAACGAAGCCGAGGAAATCACAAGGCTTTACATGGGGCGAGGAACTCCAAAAATAACCTGT
The DNA here is from genome assembly GCA_019787425.1 of Platygyra sinensis. NCBI lineage: Eukaryota > Metazoa > Cnidaria > Anthozoa > Scleractinia > Merulinidae > Platygyra > Platygyra sinensis. Next base: position 9,220 of record JAHPZR010023637.1, read on the forward strand.
AAGATGTTGGACCTGAGAACATAACCTGTAAGATGTTGGACGTTGCAACAAGGTAGCCAAACGTAATGAAGCAAATGTTGCGTGCAACCGGTTCAGATATTCTTACGCGCTTCAAATTAGTCTCTTTGGGTCTAGGTCAGTTCTGGCCCTTTCTCTGTCACAAAAAGTCGAAAGAGAGCCAAGAGAGAGAGGAACAACCTCTATCGACATTGCGTGACAAGGGAAGGGCTACAACAGGACAACCTTGCTTCTGGCAAGACACTGCAGGTGTGACCGTTAAAACTACAAAAATAGCTTATTATTCCTTAAGTATTTGCTCAACTCGACTTCTTTTATTGAACAAAACTTTTAACACAAGGACTGGCGAGGTTGCTTTTTATCTGCTGCGACTGATTTTAAAGTACAAGCTGACAAGTGCGAGTCATGGACCGGAATATAATGGGAATATGAGTCAGTTGTTATCATTAGGGAGAGTTTCTGGTTCTCTAGTGTTCATCAAAGACTTCGTCACCGACCCGGCTAAGCCCACAGGAAAGAATTGTTCTGAATCTTGTAGTAAATTCATGGACTTGAATATCTTGATTAAGGAAGAATTAATGTATACATTTAAACAGGAGAACGTTTCACGGCGATGTAAACGTCTGCGTAGCAAGCAGACGAAAAGTGTAAAATTTTGGACAATCGCGAAATGAAATCTGAGTTTCAGCGTGATGACCAGTTTTCGTGAATTTCTGCCGTTATGAATGTGAAGAGTGATCATCGCTGTAAATTTTCCAATTCAAGCAATTGGAAAGAAGAAGCCTGAAAAAAATCAGGGCTTCAACGGGATTCGAACCCGTGACCTCCGCGTTACCGGTGCGATGCTCTACCAACTGAGCTATGAAGCCACACATTGGGAAGCCACACATTGGGAAGCCACACCTCGCTCCCAATGTGTGGCTTCATAGCTCAGTTGGTAGAGCATCGCACCGGTAACGCGGAGGTCACGGGTTCGAATCCCGTTGAAGCGCTGATTTTTTTCAGGCTTCTTCTTTCCTATTGCTTGAATTGGAAAATTTACTGCGATGATCACTCTTCACATTCATCTACAACCGCAGTACAAATATGAATTATTTATTATATATTTCACTTCTGCCGTTATATTGGATATTTCAAAAACCTAACTTGATTTCCTTCAGTTTCTTACCTAGCCTTCAAACTGGCAAAGTATGAGAGAAATCGTTTTTTCTACCGTGCCACGATTTCTTCTTCAGTTTAGTGGCAATTACTCTTACCGGTAACTAGAGCATTCTAGAATTCTTGATTTAACCTAATGAATAAATCAGCTATTCTGTTCAGATTGACACAGCTACCATATCCTTCCCAACGACACACGGTAAACTCGTTACCAGAAGTAGGAGGTTTTGGCCCCAAACTTAAAGTTTGCCGGAAAAAAACCTTTTTCCCGTATTTGATTTGTTACTATCTGTTGTTTTTTTGGCAATGGGTCAAGTGGTCCGACTAACTGTCCTTACTGTGAATGAAACTTCAGGGATGTACAGTACAGATCGCTGAATGTTGACAGAAGTGAAGCCTTGGAGCCGACTGGCTCATAGCTGCCCGATCTAATCCCAGTTTCTTCAGCATAACGTGGCAACGAGTTTTTTACTCCCCCTCGACGGGATGCTAGGTCCATCGCGGGTAACTCCCACGCAATTTTCCGGTACCCATTTATACTCCTGGGTGTGAATAGGTACTGCGAGAGTTAAGTGTCTTACAAAAGGCCACAACACAATGTCCCCGGCCAGGGGCTTGAACCAGACCACTCGATGCGGGACTAGCGCACTAACCATAAGCCCACAGCGCCTCACTGAATGCTGACTAGTTTAATCACAATTTCGGAGGCATCTATTCATAATCTTTTTCTTCTACATTAATTTCTTTAAAATAGACGTCAACGAATGCAAAGTTCTTTCAGATGCTTGTCACAAAGACGCGTATTGCAGCAACTATAATGGCAGCTATACCTGTACTTGTGTGTCGGGTTACTCTGGTGATGGCACGGTTGTGTATAGGTAGGTATCATATGAAGTATTAGTCTCTTCCAGGCGTTCAGTTAGTCAGGGCGCAGCGCGGAAAACAGGGCGCGAAAAAATTTTAAAAAAGCGAGGAGAGAGGAAGCTGAACGCCTGGAAGAGGCTAATGAAGAATACAGTGAAAGTACTTGTGTGTGGTTTTGCCCTAACTATACATGGCACACTCATCGTGTGTTGATCTGTTGGCCTAACTAAGCCTAACTAGATTAGTTTTTAGAGGTAAATTCCTGTTCATCCTGTGCAAATGCTGCATTCCATTTCTCAGCTCCACAAAAATGCCCAGCACAACTGGACCTCATCTTTTTGCTCGACGCATCAGGGAGTATTGGAAAAGACAACTATGTTAAAGAAAAAGAATTCATTAAGATTGTGGCAAGCAGATACGAACTTGGGTCAACCAGCCAAGCTGCTGTAATTTCATTTAGTAATCGAGCTACCAACAAAGTTCCACTGGGCTCGCAGAACACATCGTTATCGTTCGCTTCGGCGGTTGACAATATCCCGTACGACAAAAAGCTACCCGTATTGACCTCGCACTTCGTCTGGCCTATGATGAGTATTTTTCATCAGAGGACTGGAACGAAACTCAGAAACTAGTGATATTGTTGACTGATGGAAACAACGTCAAAGGATCAATATGCATCCACCTTATATTAAGATAGAGGATACAGTACAGCTCCTTCGTTCTAAAGCTGCTCGTATCTATGCTGTTACTATTGGGAGTAATATTGACATGTCAGCGATGAGGAATGTTACTGAGGAAGATGACGATATATTTCAAGCTGCTGAATTCGACGATTTGGTAACAAAGGCCGACGCTCGTGAGTTGTTACTTTTGTATGTATCATGCAAATAATCGTTACTTTTGAGGTTGTTCTGTTTCTGTGACATAAGAATACACATAAACCGAGTATAAGCATAAGAAAGAGAGAGAACATATGAGTGCAGGTATATGCGCATGAAAAGCGTTGTAAACACATTGTTACTCGTTTTCCTGTCCTCATGGCACTGCTACACAGGTAAGGGCTGAGGTAAGAGGAGGAGGAGAAAGAGGAAGAGGAGGATCAGAAAAGGGAGAATAAGTAGCCGAGACTGATCTGGATTAGTAGTAATAGTAATTGGATGAACAGGAGCATGAGCGGGTGGCCGTTGCGGAAGCAGGATTTAGGGGCGGCGAGGGCGATGAGAAGCAGTTTCCGGAAAAAGGGCGAGAACACGAGCAGGAGAACGAGAAAGAGTAGTTGCATGGAAAGGAAAATAATGAGAAACAGGACCAGGAATAAGAGTTAGGACTACGTGTGCGAGGAGAAAGAAACAGAAGAAGGATAGCGAACAGGAGCAAGAGTAGGAGAAAGAGTATTTGAAAGGACAGAAACAGACAGATATGTCCAGGATTGAAAGCTAATGAGATTCAAATTAGTTAAGATAAGCATAACAAAGTGTCCACATTGATACAAAAGTCATCAAAACACACGCAAGTCTGACAAATATGAAATAACATGAAAATCTCAATAACCCTGCCAAATATGTAATGAAGTACTAATGAAGCAATAGTTGAGTTCAATTCTGGGCATAAGTGGAAACGGAGGTAAAAATAGGAGTGGGATTGTTAGCGGGAGCAGCAGCGGAGGTAAATTCGGTAAGAGCAGGAATTAGCGAGAAAATAGGAGCGGTAGCATAGGTAGGACAAAGAGCAGGTACAGGAGCGTACACAACATCTCAAACAGTTAGCGACAACATGACAAAAATAAGTGTGTACGTTTTTCTCTTGCCTGTGCCGATAGCTGTACCCCAAATGAGGCGCTGCTTCCTCGCTATTCTATGTTTTTTTTTGCCATTGGTAAAACCGGTTAATTTTCACAGAATATCACCA
>JAHPZR010023638.1:0-2500 GCA_019787425.1 Platygyra sinensis
TGCTCGAAGCGCATGTGCAGATTGATTAGCATTAGTGTTAACTATATGTTAGGTAACGATACATTTCATACACAATTACACTTGAACGTTAAGTGCTTTTCCTTGTGGTAGAACACAACATGTAAGACGCATGCGCTCTAGCACTGTCAGCATGATACAATCCGTTCTCGAGTTCAGCGTTCATGCATGCGATACCACACTCCTCTTAACGGGTGATAGCAGTTATATTTCAGGTAATGTCAGTTTTCTTTTTTAGTGCAAAGAACGCTTTTGGGACAGCGTATCGTTTGGAATCATCCCTGGCTCGGTTAAAAAATGTTGTGTGCTATTTTCAAACTATTTCGTGTTTGCTAAGCTTTAAAGAGGGAAACGAATGGATCTCCTCAGCCGCCTGTTTATTTTCTCACCCCATGAAAGAGAACAAGAAGTTCACAAATGTATTCACTCTAAACATTTCCGAGTTAGCAACATTAAAAGTACCCTGTAGTAATGTCGTGACAAAAGAAACTTCTCAAATATTGCTGCAGACACTGTGGCACTTACGGAAACCGGAAATAAATTTAGTCAGTCTTTGAGGGGACTCATTCACCGATGTAAGATATAAATAATATCAGTTAAGTTAAAACGCTTCTCGGTTGTCTCAATCGATATCATTGTGTATTTTCAACTAGTTTATTTTTAACACGGTACCAAGGGTGGCAACCTAATAAGAACGAGCTATTCCGAGACATGATGTGACTAGTTGATAATTAAATTATTAACTGTTTGTGGATGATATGAAAATTTGCCTCTTGAATGAAACAAAATCATTCCTCTTCCATTTTTTTCATAAGTTAATAACATTAGTTCATTTTTCTCCAGCAGGAAAAGAGCTAGCATATTTTCCTTTGTATGTTTTTGGGAAAACAAGGGTATCATGTTACAAACTTTGCGAGGAAAACAAAAGTATCAAGTTACAAATGTTGGCGTTGAAAAAATAAAATTATCACGTTTGCTAGTTCAACGTATCAATGAATTAAAAATAAACGAAATTCAACGTAAAACACCACAGTAAAATTTAAAACCTTCTTGTCAAACAGTAATTCTAAGTTATTTTTGGGCCTTGAACTAACAAGTTACATACAGGCAGCTGATGACTCAAAATGTACTTACAGTCCAGCACAACACTCTGCACTATCTGAGATTGTCTCACTAGTTTTAATTAATGATATGGGGAATAGTTTGCAAGATGGCTGTTAAGTTCTTTTCAAAACAGTCACTGGAGACAAAACCTCTACAATTTCACAAATTCAGTCTCTTGAATCGGTTACTATAGTGATTGTAATGAAAGTTGTGATGGTGGATTTAGTGGAGAGGACTGTGAGCAAACTCGTGAAGTGAACAAACGAATTAAAATATTTTTTGGATCACATGTTTAATATTATTTGGTTTAGGGAATATTATGTCTGATTTTCACGTTTAGAGTATGAGCAGTGGTTCAGTGTTCACTCGTAACGTACCAAAGAAAAAAAGTAATAGTTGGATAAGAAGGCATTACAATTGAAACGATCATGCTTATCTATTTGACAAGGGTGGATGATCTCATGCTTTCAAGATTTTCAGTATTTTAGTGTCTGGTTCACCAAGAAATAGTTGGCAGCAAATGTGGTTGAAAAGTGAACATTGGAAATATTGAAAAATCAAGGCAATACTGTCTTAATGAAAACATTAATCATTCTCTCTTTATCAAATGAGATAAACAGAAACTAGCAAACTGGCATCGTCATCTTGTGCTTACAAGGATTGTACAAGGCCATGTTCAGGACATTTTGGATGGAAGTTTCCGATGTAAACATTCAGTGAAATGCAAAGTCTAGGCGATATTTTCATTCCAAGTTGCAACAAGGCAACGAGGAAACGAGGGTTATTTTCCTTTGTCGAGGGAAGTTAGAGAAAATTAAGCAAACAGAGAGGAAAAGACTTCTAGCTCACGTAACCAATGTAGGTTTGCCAATTACGAAGAATATAGAATGAACAAGTTGCCTGTAGTATCCACAGGAAAGAGTATCAAGTTCTATTGCAGCCTTAAGTTTCACTGGCTTTAAAAACAATGAAAATGGTTGGAAGAAAAACTAGCCTGCAAGAGCATCAAACAGGTGCCCTCACAATTTTTGCTAAAGAAAAACACAAGCGATTTGTAATTGATTGTGCCACGTGTTTATGGGCTAGGCACAATTTAAACGTCCCAGAAGTCTGATATTTTCGTACTTCAAATGGCATCTCTCCAGGGTCGCTTTGCTTCCTGAATGCTAGTCAAGGGGAACAGACTCTTGGTGTGAGGCCGCTAGCATTCCAGTGGAAACCACCAACCAGTCTGTCCGCAAGAACAATTTGTAATATCACCGGAGTTTTTGATCTTATCTGATCAACGACCAGTGCATAATTTTTGCAAATCTGATCTTCAGGTTTGACAACTATACTGAGGCAGCGTCCACACTACGCTTGAGAAATTTGAAAACGC
>JAHPZR010023638.1:7500-27500 GCA_019787425.1 Platygyra sinensis
GAAGGATACAACCCAGAAAAACCAACAAATTACATCACTTATCTGGATGCAAACAACCTCTACGGATGGGCAATGAGTTTGCCTTTGCCGAAAAAAGGCTTTCACTGGAAGCGCGTAATGCCCACGGAAGAGCAGATCATGAAAATGAAACCGAACACAAAAAAGGGCTGGATTTTGGAGGTAGATCTGGAGTACCCCGAAGAGCTGCATGACAAACACAATGACTATCCGCTAGCGCCAGAAAAGAATGCAATAAGGATAGATCAGATGTCTGAATACCAAAAGCCTATGATGAATGGCCTGCAAATCGACATGCCGAATACGGAGAAGCTGGTGCTGATGCTTGAGGACAAAGAAAAGTATGTGGTCCATTACAAGAACCTGCAGTTCTATCTCAGTCAGGGAATGCACCTGAAAAGGGTTCACCGAGTGATTGAGTTTGATCAAGAGCCCTGGATGGAACCATACATGTACATCAGGATGAACACAGAGTTCCACAAGCAGGCAAAAAGCGACTTTGAAACAGACTTCTACAAGCTGATGAATAACTCAGTGTTTGGCAAAACGATGAAAAACCTCAGAAACCGCACAGACGTGAAGATTTTTAGAGCCTGGGAAAATGACAAGATCCGCAAGCTGGTGTCCAGCCCCTCTTTTGAAAGGTTTACCATCTTTGGAAACGACATGGCCGGCATCCACATAAACAAAACACGGCTGGTGCTAAACAAACCTGTGTACACAGGCATGACGATTCTAGAGAACAGCAAGATCTTGATGTACGACTTTAACTACAACCACCTGAAAGCTAGATATGGGCCGAAGTGCGAGCTGATATACACAGACACGGACAGCCTGATCTTAGACATCCAGACGGACGACGTCTACAGCGACACGAGAGAAGATTGGAGCCTGTACGACACCAGCAACTACCCGAAAGACAGCTCGCTATTCAGCCCCATCAACAAAAAAATATTAGGCAAGATGAAAGACGAGTGTGGAGGTTTAGTGATAGAGGAAGTAGTGGCGGTGAGGCCAAAGATGTACTCAGTAGTGAAAGTGGGCAAAAAAAAATATAAGGAAAGCAAAGGGGGTAAAAAAGAATGTGATCGAAAAAGAGATAACTCACGAGCATTACAAAGAAGCCCTAATCAAGGGGAAACAATATATGCACAAAATATAAATCTTGAGGAGTGTGGGCCACGAGATGTACGGAATGTGTATGAACAAGATTTTGATATCTCCATTATTTTGATACGAAGCATTGGATAGCAGATGACGGCGTGCGCACGCTAGCATATGGGTACAGAGCAATCAGGCTGACGGAAGCTGTGTATTAGGCGGCACAACCAACAGCTCTTCACGAACAAAGCTGCGCTTGGGACCGTCAGACAAATAATAGACAACCGGCTCATTAGGCTTAGTCACATTTCTTTTAATCTGGTAGACTTTTAAAGACCAGATGGGATCAGTGGCTTTTTGTTCCGCCTTCAAGTTCGCCAGGTTGATACAAATATCTCACATTGACAAGAGGGGGCATTTTTTGTTCTTTCAAACCAACAGGCCTGGAATATTTTGTTGACGGTTTTGAGGCGACTGCTTTCTCTTTGATTACAACCGCAGGCTTTTTGCCGATGAGACTTGTAACCTCATTGTTTAGCGCGTTGACAACATCAGGGAGCCTTTTGACCCATTCAGTAGACCGGTTGCCTTCAGGCAAAAGCATTTCCACAGCATATTGATGGCCAAACAGGCGCTCGGCAAGCATGCAGTTGAAACGCTCGACAATGGCCTGATCTCTGTGAATTTCAGCGCGCCCACGGCGAATGTATGTTTTGTGGTTTTCCATTTCTTTGGTCACGCTACCCATGAATTCGCGGCCAGGATCAACCTGCAACATCTGAGGCCAAGTCAAAGGATTGCATCGGTAGATCGACTGGAAAGCTTTTGCAACCTTGGCAGAGTCTTTCGAGGTCAAGGGCTCCGCTTCTTTGTAAGGGCTAGCGACGTCGACAACAGTCAGTGCGTATTTGTAAGTCTTTCTTCCACGTTTGTCATGGGGCAGAAAAAGAAGGTCCGCCTGGTGGACCGAGTTAGGTGTCGCAACATCAAATTTTGGGCGAGGAACGTGTCGCGGCGCAGGAAGATAGATCTGCCAGAGAGCTTGCCTGATAAGCCAACGTTTGGCGGCATCTTCAGGAACTTTTGGGGCTTCTGCTAATTTTTTGATTGCAGAAGTGCCTTTCCAGTAGCCCTGGGGGCTGTAGTATATTTTGGCAAGCTTGGCATCCATTTATTTATATGCCAAAAAAAGTTTAAAGGAAACGAGAAGCCGTGTATCCAAGCGCGACTGCGCTACCACCAACAAAAAGAAGCTCGCCTTGTTTTTGCTGCTCGCTTGGCTGATAATGGCCCGAGAAATTTGGCTTTTTAGGCGTTGTCAATTTATAGTCAGGATGCGACTGGTTGTAGAGCTTGAACGCATAATCAGTGTTAGTGAAGTTCTGCTTTGCCTGATCTTTAATTTCCCTGTTGGTTTCAATCCAGTCAAGGAGCTGCGTGCGCTTGCGCGTGTAATTTGCCATATCTTCTTGATATTTTTCAAGGGCTTTGTCATGACGCGTTTTTTCTGCTAACGCTGCCCTTCCACCGCCACTCAAATATTGTGCGAGGTAGTTGCCGCCAGTGAAAGCTGCTGCATTGATTATTGCCCAGCCGATCATAATCGCAATGCTTGCCATTTTATAGACAAGATTATATCTTTAAACATAATCAGGAAAAGAATATCTTGGTTCTGGAGATAGTTTTTCAGCGCGATGCTGCCAGCCATTACAGCGGTGAACTTGGCGTAGTTCATGACATTGGTGCTAGGGTCAGCGGTGAAGTTCTCTTTCACGACCTTTCTTGCAATCCAGCCGATGCCAGCAGCCAATCCAGTCAGAGTTGCAGCATCCAAGATTGTTTTCACGAGCTTGTTGTTAGCAAGCGTGTTGTCAGACATGTTGATATATTTTTGAAATCATTTTTTCAATTCATGTTTTTGGTTTTCACTAATTTTTTCTTCGCAACATTCAAGCCATGAATATAATTCTTCGATATCTTCATCATAATTCATTATGATTCGCACAACCGTTGCTAATACAATACCGGCAAATCCACTGGCAAATCTAACAACTGAAAATGCAAACAATGATTTCATTTCTTCACGTAAATTCATTGTGATATATTGAAAGATTATTTTTTCAATTCATAATCACGGCAAGACTCGCATAAGAACTTTCCGAATTTTAATTCTTCTCCATCATCAATGAAACATTCTTGGCAAATTTCACACATGACATTTGTGACGGCTTTAAAGGTTTCTTCTTCTGGCGAAGTAGAAATGATGTGACAGGCCATTTTGAAAGCCTTTACTGTGAAGTTAATCCAGACCAAACCTATTCCACTGACCGCAGCAGATCTCTTCGCGTTTGTAGTACATGCCTGCCAATGAAACCAAAAAAATGTTAGAACGTTTTTGGTGCTTTCAACTGTTGCTGGAGTGTCAGACGGTGGTGGGTCGGCCACAGGCACATCTTTTGTCAGCTGATTGTTTGCAAGGATGATCTGAGCCTCAGCTAAAGCCTTTTTTTGTGCCTCGCAACTTGTTTTGTTTTCGCAGCAATAGCTTTGCCGGCAGCCACACGTTTGGGGTTTTTCGGCTTTGTGGTTGGAGTTTTTGAAGTCACTTGTTGAGTCGTGTCTTCTGAATCAGCCATGATGTATATTTACGGACAAAATTATATTTAATTGAGGAATCACCCATTAATGTTCAGCAATTATTCAGAAGTTACTGGGGATTGCTTAGCATTTGGTACTTCATCAACTCCAGTAAGAGGATAGCCGTCTGAATCACGAGAAGGGTGGTGGTGTGTCTCTTCATCACTGCTGAAATCGACACGTTTTGCAGTGATCAGAAACGCATTGGCAAGTGTGAGCAGACGGCCGCATCTCAGAGCGATCCCACCAGACAGATCAGAAAGCTCCTTTGTGATTATGTAATCATTTTTCAGCTCATTCTGCAGAGCGCTGGAATCTTTCATTTTGACAGCCATGCTAAGTGCTTTTACGGAAAACGAAAGGATGCTTTCAATCAAGGTTTCAGTTGTCTTCGCCCCAACGTATGTCTCATACCTTTTACTGTACTTCATGACGTCTTTGTCTTCTAAACGCTTTACCTGATCATGTGTCAGATTCACTCCTATTGCTTCCTTGCATTTGCCTGTGGAAACCAAGACTGCAAGCTGCTCACGGAGAGATGGAATATCAGGACCAGGCACTGGTGAACTTGTTGGCTCAGCTTCTAGCAGGGCCATGACTTCAGCCATTTTGTTCTGCCATAATATTCATTCAGTTTTTTATTTCAATTGGCAAGAAAAAATTTTTTTCAAAGTTTTATTGGATCAGCGATTTTTTATCTATTTTTTTTTCTCAGCACAAATCCAACTCATTTCAGAAAAATGTCAGCATTAATTCATTTTGAGAATTTGAACACGGGGTACTCATAGCATCTTTCAGAAGTTTTTGTCCCTTCATATTTTATGAAGTTTGTTTCTGATCGGCAATTTTTGAGATCCCAATACAAAGACGCGGGCACATAGTACATCTTCACACCTTCTTTTGATTCAAGAGTGATAACGCTTATTGGTCTGCCATAGCTGTTTTCTCCTCGATATTCAATGCCATGATATTTGTAGATGCCAGGGTGCATTTCTCTCCATCTCAACATTTTTTCGGCCTCTTCGAATTGCAACTGTTGCTCCATGTTGTATTAGTGCTGCTTTAGTTCAATAGATTTACAAGGAACAAATTCACGGAGTAAAAATGTGAGAGCATATTTATCTCGACTAATCTCGGTGACATTATGTTTTTTCATGAAGGCAATGAAGTCTTTATTTTTGTAGAGTTCTTCGAAAATTTTTAAGAACCCCGAGCTTTCTAAAAAGACCACTACAGCCTTTTTGATGGACCAGAACTTTTGGATCTTGTCATTTAACCAAAGTTTTTCAGTTATTTGATTGAAGTTTTTATCGAAAAAGATTTCGCTAAAATTTTTCAATAGCTCCATGATGTAAAAGTGCTACTTATGTTCAATGCAGAAAGGATGGCGCAGGGACAAAAATTAAATGGGCGAACTTGCGCTCTTTCAGCTTTGCAATCATCTGCTTCAGTTCGTTATGAGAAAGCTCGCCGGCGTATTCTTCAAAGATTGTCTTCATGGTCTTGGCCGAGGGAGTGTAGAAAAGAACTATTGCTGCCATGTTTTCTCAGAAAGGCTTTGCGATGCTAGAAAGCTGCTGGGTCAAAACCCATACGCTGATGCCGGTGTGGCGAGCAGAAAATCCGAGCTTGACAAGCTCCCCTGTCCAGCCTTTCAAATCTTTTGATGCGGCGCAGTCATCAAGCACAATGAGAATATTAGTGCCTTCGAAAGCATAACTGGCCACTTTCAGCCAGGTTTCGACCTGGTGCTGCTCGCAGATGATGACTTCCCGCCGTGGGCCTCTATCACCAAACCGGTCTAGCGTTCTGCTGTATTCAAAGGTTGGGTAGATTAGCATGATGTTATCAAACTTGTCATTGAATGGGCCACAGAGTTGGTTCACGAGAAACTGTGTCTTGCCAGAGTTTGTCGGGCCAACGATAAGAGTGTTGAATGGAATATTGCAAGGGTCCATATTAATTCTGCAGAGATTGAAACTGACTGTGCTGAATGTTGAACTGGGAGTCAGAGATGACAAAGACATGGCAGTTAACAGTTCCGAATCCCTTTGCGTCTCTATCGATCTCCAGATGGATGCCGTCAGTGCTGTTTGCGAGACGAGTGCCACTGCCGTGCATTTTTTGACTGGCCATGGAGCGCAGATCAATCAGAAGCCCAAACTTATTGTCGGTGTAGAACTTCTGCAGAGTCATATGCTGTGGTTTAATTTTTCTTTCAAAAAGAAGCGGCAGACCTCTTCCCAAATGTCCTGCCCTTCTATGCCTTTGTTGTACAGCATATTTGGTGAGCCATTGATCGTCACACTGACTTTCTTCAGGTCAGGAAAGATGAATTTTTCTGAATCTCTTGTCCCCGCATTGTAAGGCTCTACAAACAAGAATAACAGGCCTTTCATGGATTTACTTTGGGTGTCGACTGTGATGTTAATTTTCGTGTCTTGTGCTTTGTCGATCGGGAAAACTCTGAAGCACTTCACTTTGTCATAGAAGAACTCTTTGCCTCTGTCGTAAACACTTTTCGCCTCTTCTGCAAGCGACTTGCTATGAATCATTTCATACTGCAACTGGATGTTTGTCAGCTTGTATTTCAGCTTGGTTGGGTCGGATCCTTTGACCACGTGGTTGGCTGGTGCGAGATGCACTTCAAATACAAGGCTACTGTACAGGGCTTTTGGATAAAAAATGCCGTGGTCAGTCAAGATCTGATGGTCGAGGTTGATTCGATATTTTTTGCCGTAAACCTTGTTCAGTTTGTTCTCAGCATTAACTCCAGAAGTTTTTTTGTCCCCCGAGCCTGAGCGGACCTTGCACAAATCTTTGCTCTGGATTCCCTCAGGCACCATGCTGTCGTGCTTTACCCCCGGCAAGAATAGATCGCTGTATGTTTTGTACACATCGTAGTCCACCGTATCATCTTTTATCTCGCTCTCAAACGTGACTACTAGCCGGCTCACAAGCACCCGCGACACGTTCTGGACGAGAAAGTTGTTGGCGTGCCCCCCAGTAAGGTCGATGTCAAAGCGCAGCGCCAGTGAGCCAGGCATGAGGACCTCATTTTTATTCAGCTTGGGCACGTGAACTTTCAGTGTACTTTCTGGGTATGCTTCAGAAGGGTTGAAAGTAATGCGCTTGACTGCGCGTGGCGCCTTCATGGTAACCGGTATCTTTTCTGCGTTTGTTGCGTGGAGATTATCTGGTACAGACATTGTATTTGAAAAGCAGAAATATATTTTTAATTGAAAAGTTCGTTTTTAAAAATATATTGCAATGGCAGAAGGCGGCGGATTCAGAGACGATGACTTTGATTTAATGATGGACGATATAAACCATGATGACGATGACCAAGAAGTCAACACAACCCAACCTTTCCAGCCTGATGCCGCATCAACCCCTTATCACGGTGGAGAGCATTACGAAATGCAAACGATGATGCACGAGCAGAGCGGACTGCCAGATACTTCTTATGAGGAAACCCCTTTGATAGGTGCGCAATCTCAAATTCAAGAATCGTAGGTTGCTTTAACTAGAGTTTTCCCTGAGGCGAGTGCAACAAATCTGGAGGCCACTTACAGCAAAACAGGCCGACTCCAAGTGAAAATGGCTGGCTTTGGAAAAAAACTTTATGACCTTTTTACCAAAGATAGGTCGGGCAAGCAACAACTGAACCCCAAACTTTCAAAAGAAATTGCCGATCGCCGAAGACCGCAATACTATCCAAGAATAGTGCCAAAGAGCAGCAGATGCTGAAAACAACTTGAACAGGCAAATGCCCTGGCCGCAGAAAGAGAAAAAGAAGAACAAGAGATTTAAAATCTTAGACAGCAGGTTGAAAGAATGCAAGCTCAGATTGATGCCATTCAAGAAGGTCTTGGCAGCAATCTTGAAAGTGAATCAGCACTAAATAGGCTTAAGCAACTGAAAAAAAATTATCAAACCAAAATTGAAAGTAAGAAAAAGAAGTGACCGCGCTTGAAAAACAAGCAAAAAGCAGAGAGAAAGCGCAAGCGAAAGCTGACAGAGAAAGAGCAAAGCTCGCCCAAATGGAAAAAAAAGAAACGAAATAAAAGAAAGTCTAAACAACACAAAGCCCCTTGGTGAACTAAATGAGCGAGAAGGCGAGCTCAGGCGCCAAAACGAAGAAGACCAGGCAATCATCCAAGATGAAAACACCACGCCCTCGGACAGAGAAGCTGCAGAGGCAAGAGTAGCAGAAAGAAACGAGGAGCTCGCTAGGCTGCAAACTTAGATCGCAGGAAGAGAAGCTGCCATGCCTCTCCGAGAGAGGGTCCGCGAGATCTTCAAAAAATACGGCGTGACGGTGGCGTCGATCTTTCTTGCCGCTGGCATTACAATCGGGGCTGTTGTTGGCGCAATCACCAACGCTTTGAAAGCCATGGGCAAACAAATCGCAAACGGTCTTAAAACTCTTGGTGCAAAAGCTGCTGCTGCGCTGCCCGGGCTGATCGGCTCAATCGTGAGCTTCCTTTTCAAAGCTGCGGGGCAAGCCATTGGCTTTCTTGCAGAGCATACATGGCTCTTGATTTTGGCAGCGGTTGCTTTTCTTGTCAGCAAATTAAAGCGGCGTTAACGCGATGCAATAAATATTAGGGCCACGACTCCAACTACGCCAACAATCACCGCGGCTTTGTTTATTTCATGCTGCGGCGTTTTTTCTGAAAAAGTTTCCTCTGAGGCGTTGGTTTTTTGCTGTAAATCGGGCGTTTTAGCTTTGTCTGGCTTTGGGTTTTGCGCAGCCATAGCAGCTTTGTGGATCGGGTTTGAAGGGTGGCTATTGGGCGGGTTTATTTTTGACGGCCCACCATCCATCAATACTAAGCCTGCTTTTTTTGTGCCAAGATTTATGCTGTTGTTTACTCCTAGTATCATTCCTGCGGCCGCCTGCTTTAGCTTGTTGTTGTAGCCAATCACGCTTTCTGTGTTGATTATCATTCTCGCTGGCATCAGCCACGCTCCAGGACACACTGCAAGATTTAGCCTCACCTTCGCTTGATCTACTGCGAGCTGGTATCTTTGCACGCTTTGCGCCAAGTCGGGCTGTCTGATTGCGTCTTCCATCAGCGTCAAAAACTCTGTCTGAGCCTCTTTTGCTCTCCGCCTACTCCAAGTATGCTGCTCCTTACATTTACCTGCGCGCCTAAGATGCAGTAAACAAACGCCTCGATTGACTGGTTTATGCGTGAAAGCCCTGCTTGCGTCAGCCCCGCTGCTGTTTTGGGGGCAAACCAGTCATACGGAGTGGAAACATCTGGCTCAATGTAATAAATCAAATCTCCTTTGATCGCTTTGCCGCCCTCATCGCTGAATTTATTATACCCTGGATATTCGTATTCTGTTTTTTCCGCACCTTGCACATATATGTAAACGTTGCCAAGGCCGTTGTTTTTGCCGTGTGTGAAGCGAAAATCGCTCGATGGGTCAACCCCGAACTCGGCGCATATCCTTTTGTAAGAGGCCACGTCATAATGGTTGTTAAATTGGCTGAATGTGGGGTCTCCCGGCAAAGCGCTTATGTTCTGTATGCCACCTAGCTGGTACAGAATTCGCCTGACCGTAAAATACACGTGAAACTGGTAGAAGGCTCTTATCTGTGGTGTAAGAGAGACTCCGCTTGTCAAAGATTTCGCGAGAAATACCACAACCCTGCGTAGCGCAAAACACCGCAAAGTTCAGCTGTTGTGTCCAATATTTCATGTTTGGACTTCTTAGCCAGGTTTTTGCTTCGGCTGATGTTGTGTGCTTGAGCCTGGTTTGTTTGAATATGTCGCGAAATTTTATGATAAAAGATTCGTCTGGCGTGGCATAGATTTTGTTCCCTATGTTGTAAATTTCAGCAATGCTTGACGCTGTTTCTGTGAAATCAATCGCAGGAATTGGTAACGCTGTTTTGTTTTTCAGCGGCGACAGTTGATAGGGGAAGCCTGACACGCCGTCTAGACCGAGTGCGGTCTTCATTTGCTGGCTCCAATATTTTCTGTCTGAGCCAAACACGCTCTGCAGAAAGTCAGGGCCCGCTTTAAAAAACACTTCAGCGCTAAAGTTGTTGTTATCATCGATGCTAACCTGCGAAACGAATTTTGTCACATCCGCGTTCGGAAACTGGTTAACGAACCGTGTCCAAGCCTTGTCTTTAGCCTCGCTCGATTTCTTTTTTGCCTCTGGCGTTTGCATATATTTTTGCTGCGATCTGATCCATTTGAATGTCTATATATTATATTTAAAATGGTTGTGCTCACTCTTGTCGCGCAAACTAACGGCCAAACCTTCTACTTTGACGAGCCTATACCCAAAGTACACTTCATGAAACTGCTGTCTTGCAGTTTGTACAACTCTTGGGATACGCTTAAAAATGAAAGCACAAGTCTCGATAGTTGAATCTGACAATATATTGAAATCTTCAGATTTAGCCCCGGGACATTACACTCTGAAACCTTGGCTAAAACAATGGTGAGAAGCTTTCAAACAACATTATACATGAAATAAGCGCAGAAACTTATTCGTCCCTTGGCCAGCTTGTGATCACAAATCATGATCGAAAACCAATTAGATTTGATCTAATCTAGCCAATTTGCTTGACATTAGCCAAGATGCCAAAAAATTAGTAATTTTCATGAAACGCATGATATCACCAACATCGTACTTCATTCACTGTGATAAGATTGATAGAAATAACAATCTATTCAACGGCAAAAGGTCAGATCTCTTAGCTAAGTTCGATGTAAGAGGCAAGCCTTATGAAAAAGTCAGATATGATTCTTCTCCACAGCAGCCATATCGTGACTGTTCGACAGATTCACATGTAAATAGTATCACTTTGAGCGTTAAAGATCAAGATGGTGAACTGTTTGACTTTCAAGGCTATGCCAATTGAATTCGAATTGGAAATAAATTAATTTCTTTTTATAGGATGTCTATCAACGTTCTAGCTGTCTGCGCCTCCTGAAGATTCACATCTGTATCCAACAATCCCCGATTTCAGGTTTCAAAAAGTTATTGAAATTTCGGCCGCTCTGAACAAAGAAGTCGGCCACTATCGAGCGTTGCAAAAAAATATAAGCGTGCCAAGAAGGTTGTAAACTTGAGCGCTGCTGGAACAAGCGTTCTTTCTGCCATTTTCTCGAGCGCCAGCTTTGGTTCTGCCTTTCTGTTGTCGGTCTGCCGGCTACAATACCGCTTGGTGGTGTCGGCGGCGGATTCGCTTTGGCTTCTTCTGGGCTGATAATCGCCAGCAAAAAGCTTGACTCCAAGATAAAGAAACATCAAGAGATCGTCACCCTTGCCATTGCGAAACGAGACACTGTTGATCGGCTGCTTTCGAAGGCTCTTTCAGACAACCAAATATCTGACAGTGAGTTTCAGATGATAATGACTGAATATTCGCAGTACAACGTGCTGAAAGACGCTGTCAGGGCTAAACTGACTCGCCAGTCGTCTCGACCAGATGTAGAGAAGATCAAAAAAGACATTCGCAGCGAGGTAGAGGCAGATTATCGAAAAAAAATAAATGCCATCACCGCCGGTTTGAATTAACATTTCAAAAATTTGATTCCGGTTTTCATTTTTGCGTGACAAAAAGTCACGCGTGACTTGCGTGACGTGTCACAAAAAGTAGCAAAACCCTGGTCGGGGGTGCCTGGTGGCTTTTTCGTTTGCCTAGCCCTCGGACTAGGACTTTCGCGCCGCTGACAAGGCGGCTGTCATTTCCCATTTAACCTCTGGGAACGAGGTTTGAGATCCCGAGGGATCTCTAGGCACCCCCAGTCATCTGCTGGGCCGGGGCGGGCTCACCCGGGGGCTGTCACCGCAGACGGTCTCACCCCACTACCCCTAACGAGCGCATGCACTTGTCGTTTCAGGAATCAGGGGTGGCCAAACCCCACATCCAAAGACAACACCAATAACTCGCTATATCCTATTATATGCAAGCTCGGGGTATTTATTTTGCACCGGCCCAGGGTTGTTAGACTTGTGGTTCTTTTTCTCTGTCGCGTGATACGCATGCGCTTTGTGTTTTTGAATAAATTACATGTATGTAAATACAATGATTGTTTTGTTCCACGTTGTTTGCCACATTATCAGCGAACTTTCGATCCCTGCTTGGCAGAAAGAAGTCAGAGACATAACACGTGAGGTTATTCAAGCGATGGAAGAGGCAAAAAAGACAAATCCGTGGTTTTAAATACAAAACGTGACTTCAGTCATAATATTTTTAGCCTTCACGCTTGTATAAACAACCACCTAATTTGCATGCTTGACATTTGGTCAGTTTCCAGAAGCGTTTCTCGGTTGATGTCTTCACATGCCAGTCGTCGCTTGGCAAAAGAATATTGGCAAGCTGTTGTGGATTCATTTGTTTCATAATTTTAACAGCTTCTTCTGTTAAATATAATATTTTTGTCGCCAAACCTAATTTTCAAACAATTTTGCTATAAGAGATTATGCTTCCTTTTTTCTTCTTCTAGTCTACATTTGCGACAAATAAATAAAAAATTAGTAACTCCCACGCCACAAACCGAACAAGGAAGAGGAATTTTGCTTCCATTTCTAATCATTCGAGTGTGTGGTTTGCAATAATCTCCAGTGGCAAAGTTTTCCACAGCATTTAATCTTGCCTCTTTTTAGCCATGAACATTTGTTTTTTTTCCTGTCTTTTTTCTTGTCTTTTTTCAAAAAAGGTCATATGACGCATTGTAGTGTCCATCGTTTCTAAACAGACGGCACATTTGTTCAAATGAAAAAATATTCTAGGGCAGAAATTAGTCCTGTGACATTTACACACATATACGACCAGGGTTCTGGGTGCAGAGTTGTTGGTTACTCGTCGGCGAGCAAAGCGAGCCGGCGGTGGCCCAAAAATTCTGCCCAGAACCCTGGTCGTATATGTGTGTAATACTAAACAAAAGTTTCATATTTCTTATTTAAACATGAGATTCAACGGTCGTTCAAGGGTTTGAACTCTTTCAATGTGGTATGCTTCTCTGGCTTTTCGTACTCTGTCACGATTTCAGTGAACGAGTTCAACAAGAGTAAATAATAAATAAAGTCAAGAAAACGGAACATTTCCAGAATATGGGAAAGCCAGCAATTAATATTTGTGTTCTCTCTTGTGTTTTCCCATCCTGGAGGCGTTTCCTCATTACCATAAACACGCAAAATTGTGAAAATTGTATTTATACAGCATAAGCCGCGTGTTGGTTAAGTTAAGCCCTTAAAACGTATGGCCTCGTCCCACAGCCAAAGATTAGTATTACACTAAAATTGAAAATGCTTGTTTGTTTATTTATTGGAGCTGAACATAGAATAAGCTGACTTCATTAATTTCCAATAATTTGACTGGTTTTGTCAGGAATTAAAACAGCTGGCAAAATGCATGGCGAATGCAAATAAGAGAAGTCTTCACTCATAACACACATCATAAATGACATTTGTTGTAAAAATTTGCATTGGCAGTTATGACATGTTCCTTTTGAATAAGAATTACTTGATCAATATTTTGCCTTCTAAAAGCTCTGTCCAATTAAGTAAACATCCAATTCTTACTTGAAGCACAATAGGCAAAAAGCTATTAACGCATTGATAATAAATTTTGCCGCCAGGAATAGCATTGTTTTCCCTTTGAACATAGTCTTGAACATATTCAGTATAGTCTAAGACTATAATAATATTGATTTCAATTCGCTTTAGGTGAAATCACCTAAATTATAAATCGACTCCGTACCCCTCTCAAGTGAACTATGCGTTCCGCGGAAGATAAAACACTGGCCACAAAAATTTTAGTTGTAAGATAAAGGACGAGAAAATCATTTCAGGTAGACAACGTTAAACCATTATATTTTCTTGTAAGACAGCGCCACAACTAAGTAGTTAGCAGGTGCAACAAAGATGACCTACAGTTCAAAACACAGTGGCAGATGGCACATGAAAGATTAAAATGTCTGCTGACTTGTTTGTCAAACCTATTGCAACTAAAGCTCCCCGCCTAAGCAACAAGAGCTGTTAACTGTTATTTGTTTAAACATTTGTTTAAACACCAGAGTTGTCACCTGAATGCATAAAATTATGCGGTTTAACCACTCGAACTTAGCTCATTCTGGCTTATAGTTTGTCTTCATTTAATAAAGAGGCTTTGTAAAATCTGATCTTACAATAAGAACGTCATTATCGATAACCAAGCATACGAACCGCTGACCTTATTCTTCGCAGAAATGTACAGCTTAGCAGATCCTCGACATGCGCTGTAGTCACAAACCATGGTATCACGTCTTCTCTGTCCGTGGATCTTCAACAAACAGTTTTTAACTAGGAAGACGTAACCCCCAGCAGTTTATACTTCTTGCGTAAAATGAGTCCTTCAAATGATGATGATGGTCGCACAGAAGAACCGACTGAACTAGAAGCGATTGTCATCACCATCCATGTTCTTTTGATAATTGCCACCATCTTTGGCAATTCTCTTGTGATTAGAGCATTTTATAAATTTTCAAGTCTGCGGAGTGCTTCTAACGTCATTGTGGTGAGTTTGTCAGTGGCGGATATTTTGATGACGGTCTCTTTCGTGTTAAATCTTGCGAACATAATTGTCGATCAGACACCACCGCCTCGCGTATTATGCAGCTTCACGTCAACAGTCAGCGTTACTTTCAACTCCATTATTATTCTGCATCTCGCTTTAATCAGTGTGGAACGCTTCATCGCCATCAAGTTCGCCTTGAGTTATAACACGATAGTGACGACTCGCCGAACAATGATTGCTTCCATGGTGGTTTGGCTTTGGGGAATTGCTGTTGCCTTGATCTTTCCCGAGGCGTTGAAGACAGATGGTGTGGAAGCGTTTAAGGAGTTTTTACGGGTGTTATCACCATGCTTCGATCGTCATCACGAGTCCTTCAGTTCACAGTCGGCATCTGTGAGACCATACCTTGTTTTCTTGGTGGTATCATTACTTGTCGTGCCTTCTGTGATTATCATGACATCGTACAGTTATATTTTTATAATTGCTTGGAAACAGCAGAGACAAATTCGGGTGGAAGAAAACTTTCAGGGAGAACTCACCATGAAGCGTGAAATGAAAGGAACGCGTACTGTGGCCATTGTTGTGGGATCTGGGATCTGTCTTGTCAGTCTCATCCCATTATTAGTGGTACTGTGCCTTCGCTTTCTCACCTCATCGCCGATCACAGCACACAAAATGCACGCAGTTTATTTGGTTGCAAGTTTGAACGCCTGTTGGAATCCTTCTGATCTACTGTTGGAGAAATGAGAACTTTAGAAATATTTTTAAAAGACTTTTAAAATGAAAAGCATAGCTGATCAAGGACTACGCGCTGCAATTAGGACTGACCAACCAAAAACCTGTAAATGAAAATCACATTGATGACAGACAAAAACAATAGGAAATTGTCTCCGCGAACTGCAGCACCAAAGAAAGAGATTAAAAACAACCAACCACATTAGGATCAATATAAAGATCGTCTAAGTCATATCCGCCTACTGATTGATCTCATTTCTTGAGAGATCTTTGGTTAGGCAGAAATAATATTACGCGATAAAATGCCAAGAAAGAAAAACAAGGAAGATGTAGCAGTATATTACAAGCATTCCGGTCAATGCACATTAAAAGTATTTTGCAAGGTACAATGCTAAGGGCTGGTTGGAATTTAATTTCGGTTATTCCTTAATGTAGGGGCGAAAGTAAAGTTTGTAACAGGAAGGTTAAAATTAAAGTGTCATTCGATCAAAACTACCAATTTATTTAACTGTCCCATTATTTATTATCAGAATCTTTCAGCTGTGCCTAAATCCAGGTTAAAGACGTATGATGATAAAGCTTTCCTCTGTGGTTGCTCCTAGGCTATGGAATCAGATTTCCTCTTGAACTCAGGAGTGTTTACCTCTGCTGACCAGTTCAAGACGCAGTTGAAGACATACTTATTTAAATTGGCTTATGATGTCTAGTTATTAGTAGTTTAGTAATTTCATTATAATGGCTTATCAGTTTTGTATTTTGTAGTTTAACCATTGTTGTACAGCGCTTTGAGCAATTAGTAAACACAGTGCTAGATAAGTGATTTTATTACTTATTTAATACATTAATATTAAGACCTATTTTTTAAGTGAGGAGACCTGACTTAGTATAAGCCCCGTGGTTTCCTTCAGGTCTCCTTGCCATTTAATTTTTCTTTTCTGTTAAATCTTATAAAAGTACTGTACAATATTCAATATATTCAAATAAAAAAATTAAAAAAAAAATGAATGAATGAACGAATATTATTAACATTTCTGCGTCTCGAAACATTCTGTTGCAATAAAAATTCAGACTTTGACATAAAAATAGCTGACCTTTAGATTTCTAAGACGCTAAATCTAAGGGGAGTATACATTTTTTCGCATTATATAATGTTATTGCATAAAACGATAGAGTCATCGGCCATGTTGGAGGCTTGAGGAGTTTATGAAACCTGAGAATCTCTACCCCGAGAGAGTTGACAATTAATGTAGACAGTGATCGGATCGTCGCATTTATACGAAACGTCAAGTTCTGTATTAAAAAATGCGTAGTACAATGTTTATAACAACTAGAAAAACAAACGAACAAACGAAGAACCACGCTCCTTACTGGCTGACAACAGCGCATAGAAACAAGGAAAGGAACACATTTCATTCCATGTAACACGGCATATTTCGAACAAATGTTCATCATCAGAGAGATCAACTCTGATATGCCTATCTATATATAAACAGAACAAATGCTGGAAAAAAATCAAATGCCCTGAGCGGGATTCGAATCCCGCTCAGGGCATTTGATTTTTTTCCAGCATTTGTTCTGTTTATATATAGATAGGCATATCAGAGTTGATCTCTCTGATGATGAACATTTGTTCGAAATATGCCGTGTTACATTTAATGTGTATGATCTACAACATCTGGTCCGATGAGCATTGTCTCGACGATCAACAGAAGAAATTCCCAGTCCGAGAGGCCTGGGAGCAAATGTCTGGTAATCTATGTTCCTTTGTAGCTTATATTCGACTCACTCCATTGTGGTTACCTCGGTAGCTCAGTGGTTAGAGTACCTTCCATGAGATCGGGGTGTCGTGGGTTCGAATCCCGCTCGGGGCATTTGATTTTTTCCAGCATTTGTTCTGTTTATATATAGATAGGCATATCAGAGTTGATCTCTCTGATGATGAACACATTTCATTCCTTTTCTTGAATTTCAAATGATTTACATTAGTAAGAATTCGATCAGCAGATTTGAGGTATCACCTGGTTTTTGGTTCTTGTGGCTACAATGTAGTTAATTTTCTTCGATTCTTGCCGACATTCACTCTCAATAACACATTTTACAAAATATAAATAACGGTACTTCTCTTAATATTTAATGAACTATCCCCAGCTTATAACGATGTTGATTTCTGCTTTCAGATTCAGCCAACCAGCCACAACAGTAGAGAGTTCTTTGTCTATATTGCCAATGAGAATTAAGATTTTAAAAGCTAACTGATGATATTATTGGCTAAGAAAAATCTACGTAGATGAAAACTAATACACAAACCAGTTAAAAGTTGCCACTTATGTTTTACAGTTTAAACCACAAAAATATCGTTTTCTTTGGAACATAGCAATTTACCAACGCCTCTTCGTGTTAGGGATGAGTCATGTCTACTGTTTCCTTCTGTTGGTTTTTCACCTTGCTGCCCTGTCTGATAAAAAGGTTAATTGTTCCTCAGGTTAGATTCTTGATCATTCTTACTGATTAATTTTTAACTCTAATATGTGAAACCATGCATGAAGGTACTTTTTTCGGTACGGTTTAGAGACAAGTTATAAAGAAATGCCAGAGGATAATCCCTATCTACAAGAGGATTGTTTTGTTTCCTGTGAATTATGACCAGGGAAATTATCAATACACTAAGACAAAAACTGGAAGAATCTCTCGCAGTCCCTCCGCAGGCTCTCTCAATAGCTGTTTCAATGCATAAAGGAAATAAAGTGAATTAGGAACGTATGCTAAATCCCGTCTTCTAGTTCGAAGAAGCCTGCTACTCACCAAACCATGTATACTGTATGGCTTATATTACAAGTGTTTCGTCATTTCGTTAGTGTGAAAGACTGTATTTAAGAAATGCAAGGTTGGATTTTTGTTAATTGCTTGTGTAACATTTAAATACTTATGCAACTTTTAAAACGCCAAAAAAATGTTTAAAGGCAGGTAAAGTATTAAAAAGTATATTTAAATATAAGACACTGAAGAATATCCCTTTACAACAAGGTTTGTTTTCTTCTAAAACTTCTTCTCTTGACAAACTCGTAGACAAAAAAATGTCTTTCGTAAACAAGTCTTTCGGAACATGAAATGCTGACGCTTGATTGAGACTTCCGAAGTGTTAGCGATTATTAATATCATGTTTAAGGTGAATTAGTATTACATAAACAAACGATTACCGATGCATTTTCACTTACAAATGATTTATAGTTATACGGGGAATAACAATTATGAATAAATACCCTGCCTAACGGAACAAAAGTATAGCAAGTACAGCAATCTTATTAAAACAACCTTGGTGCTGTGATAGACCAATTCATCTTTGAGCACCCGTGATAATCTTTCACGAGCTTAACGTCACGTAGATACGTTTCGAGATACGCGAAGGCCAAACTTCAATGTTTTGTTTACTCGGAGGCGTGAATCACCTGCAAACAGCTCGCAAGCTGCAAACTAACTCTCCCAGTAGAGTTACCGCGAGATAGGCCTAGGATTCATTTTTTTACAATTCGTCTCCCGGCCGTTCAAAGAAAGAGCGCTGGAAGAATGATATGCTTGGAAGCAACTTCGACTATCGACGGTATCAACCGAATTGGAAAATCTGTATAAAAATTCAGGAAGCTAAGAATAAACTCAAGCCTGTAAATAACCGAAAAAAAAAATTTTCATCTTGATTGACAATAAAATAAGGTAAATCGCTATATTATCATCTTTGAAAAGACATTGTAAAGAATTTCGTTTAATAATAGAAGCTTCCATTGTAAGCTTCTTAACAAATCATTTTGACGCCGAAAATTTTATATACGGTGAGATGTCTTACTCGGCAGGCTCGAAAGCTATGAACTTATATATTATAAGCGATTGAAATACTCAGCCGTATCATATAACATCTCGCTAAATGCGACTTCTCCGCATGCAAAACAAGACGTCTTATAGCCGTTTCCGTGGGATGCGTTAGTCTGAATGTGACCCTATTTGCAAAAATCCGGCATAAGAGATAAGTCAAAAATGCATTGAACGTTTTTCAACCCCCGCTGGAAACGCTTTCCAACGCGCTGTTATTATTTTGGAATGCGTTGGCAATATGTTTCCTAATGCGTTGGCAACGTTCGACAATGCGTTGAACTCATTGCAAAATTCAGATCGTTTTCATTGTCACGCAATAAAAAATAAATAAAAAACTATCCAGTGCAAAACGTTAAGAAAGTCTTACGTTATAGAAGATAAATAAGATAAACCAGGAGCCATTGTGGATAAACCCATTGATGCCTGCATGAAATTGCCTGCTAGCCACCCCTGGCGTTTTTTTGGAATATTCCCCGGGGGGGTACTCTGGATTTCAAGTGACGGGGATGATCGAATGGAGTCAAAACCCAAAAAAATCCCATGCCGATTTTGTGGCCCTTAAAAGTTCCAGAAAAACACTAGAAATTGAACACTCGTGTTTGTTTATTCATCATACCATCTGAATATATCCTTCCCCTCATCTGGCAGTCATTTTAACCATGCTAGAGCGGGTGCTAGAAACACCCAAGAACGGTTTTGTTTCAACAGCATTGTTTAACATGTGCAGTGTAAAGCGTCACCATTGTTAACTATTAAACAACAGTAAAACACGTTTGTTTGTACTTTATTCGCAGAACTTCGCAGCCAGGGCACTACCGATTCTTTTTAATACCCTAAAAAAATCCCTAGTCAAATCAAGCTACCCAAAAAAATATTTGCCAAATTTTTGTACCCATAAAAATCCCGGAATCGAAAATTTCAAACCCAAAAAAATCCTTTGATCAACCCCGTCAAATCCCGAGTACCCCCCCCCCCCCCCCCCCCCCCCGCTGGGGGAATATTTCAGAGCGAGCGAAAGCAATCTGGAAACAAGAAAATCAATTTTAAAATTTCTTCGCCGCGTGACGAAATATCACGGCGCTGCGAAAGAAATATGAAAGTTATGAATTTA
>JAHPZR010023638.1:32500-40000 GCA_019787425.1 Platygyra sinensis
GGTTGTGCACCCTCCCCGTAGGGTTCCTGTAGCTCTTCGCGAGCCTCTTAAAGAGGAGCTTCAGAGAATGGAGAAGCTGGGAGTCATTAAGAAATGTACAGAGCCCACTGCCTGGGTACACAGTCTTGTGGTTGCCAAGAAGAAGAATAACAAGCTCAGAGTGTGCCTGGATCCTAGCGACCTCAATCGTGCCGTCATGCGCGAACATTTCCCCATGCAGACCGTGGAAGATGTGATTAGCAGAATGCCCAATGCAAAAGTGTTCAGTGTCCTAGATGCTAACCATGGTTTTTGGCAGGTTAAACTTGCCAAGGACAGTAGCAAGCTAGCTACCTTTAACACCCCATTTGGCCGATATAGTTACACACGCTTGCCATTCGGGATAGCATCGGCCCCAGAAGTCTTCCAGAATGTTATGGTCCATTTGTTCCAGGACATTGAAGGTGTTGAGGTAATTGTGGATGATCTTGTTGTGTGGGGAGAAGATGTGGAGCAGCATGATGTGAGGCTTAAACAGGTGTTGGACCGTTGTCGTGAGCGCAACCTTAAGCTTAACAGGGAGAAATGCCATTTTCGAGTATCTGAAGTTCATTATGTGGGCCATGTGTTGAGTGCAGACGGTGTTAAGCCAGACCCTCGGAAAGTTGAAGCAATTATTGCTATGCCAGCCCCAGCTAATCGTGAAGACCTGCAGAGATTCTTGGGTGTGGTAACCTATTTGTCTAAGTTCATCCCAAACATGTCTCAGAAGAGTGCTCCACTTCGCCAACTACTACAGAAAGATGTTGAATGGTCCTGGGGACAATTAGAAGAGGACACATTTACATGCTTGAAAACTTCAATCTCCTCAGCTCCAGTCCTCAAGTTCTTTGACCCGAAAGAACCAGTGACCCTGTCTGTTGATGCAAGTTCAAAAGGTGTTGGTGCAGTTCTTCTGCAGAATGACCGCCCAGTCGCTTACGCATCCAAAGCCCTGACTCCAAGCCAAGAAAATTATGCGCAGATAGAAAAAGAAATGCTGGCCATTGTCTTTGGATGTGAGCGGTTTCATGATTATTTGTATGGGCAACGAGAGATCACTGTTGAAAGTGACCACAAACCGTTGGAAGCAATCCTGAAGAAGCCCATTCATCAAGCACCTCTCCGTCTTCAGAAGATGATTCTCAGAGTAAAGCCTTATGCAGTCAATGTTAAGTACATACCTGGCAGCCATCTGGTTTTAGCTGATACGCTCTCCAGAGCTTACTTACCTAGCCAAGCAGCAGATAAACCTGATGAATTTGAAATTCATGTCCTGGACTCTGGACAGTTGTCCGAGACTATGTTTCACAAGTTGAGGGACGAGACTAAGAGTGACCCTGAACTTCAACAGTTGCAGAAAGTTGTCATGAATGGATGGCCGCAGACCAAAGTAGAGACACCAATTGAGACAAGACCTTACTGGAACTACCGAGATGAAATAAGCTGCTACGAGGGCTTAATGTTCAAGGGTGATCGCATAATTGTTCCCCACAGCCTGCGACCCGAAATCCTACAACGCATACACACTGCACACCTTGGGATAGAGAAGTGCAGAGCACGGGCCAGGAGTGCAGTGTTTTGGCCAGGTATCAATAGTGCAATTGACGAGTTGGTATCCAAGTGCAGTACCTGTCAGCAACACCAGCGAAGCAACCAGAGGGAGCCTTTGATTCCTCAAGAGGTCCCTGAGAGGCCCTGGGCGACAGTCGCAGCGGATATTTTCTACTATAAAGGGAGAGACTACCTGCTCGTAGTGGACTATTTTTCAAAGTATCCTGAAGTAACTCGCCTCTCTAGTAAGAATAGTGAAGCAGTTATCATGGCAATGAAAGATATGTTTGCACGTCATGGAATCCCAGAGAGGCTTATCGCAGACAACATGCCTTTCAACAGTGTGAAATTTAAGGACTTTGCCAATAAGTGGGAGTTTGAGGTGGTAACCTCTAGTCCACACTACCCGAAGTCTAATGGTCTCGTGGAAAGAAACGTACAGACTGTTAAACAGTTACTAAGGAAAGCTGACGAGTCCAAACAGGACGCATTCCTCGCTTTATTAGAATTCCGTAATTCCCCTATCAGTGGAATGGATGAATCTCCAGCAGAACTACTTATGAGCAGAAAGCTTAGAACAAGACTGCCAACTTCCAAGAGCCTCCTACAACCCCAGCCTAGGTCTACCTCTCAGATTCGGCACAATTTGCTGACACGTCAACAACGTCAGAAAGCGTTCTATGACCGTGGCACTCGACCACTTTCCAAACTACATGAAGGAGAACCTGTGCGAATGAAGCGGGGACGGGAATGGGCACCTGCGGTGGTCGTCAAACAACACCAGGCCCCTCGTTCGTACATTGTGGCCACCCCGGATGGAACGCAGATGCGTCGAAATCGTTTCCATCTTCAGCCAACCAAGGTGGAGGCATCTCCAGCCCCATGTCCGGCATGGGAAGCAGTGGCCAGTGATGAGTCAAATCCTCGTATGCAACCAAACACAGATGCTGGTATCGAAACGCCAGAAATGGAATCACACACCAATATTCCGCAGGAGGAACAACCCGCCAGAAGAAGTCTACGGATTCGTAGACCACCACAGCGTCTTATTGAAACTATGTAGGATACTGTCAAGCTACTATAAGTTTAAACTAAAAGAACATTTGGGTGATTTAGTGGTTGTACACACCCAAAACCTTACCGGCCGTTAACGAACCTTGTTTATTTTTCTAAGCTGTCTTAGAAGAGGAGATGTCACGTTAGGATGTTATGCGTGACACGCATGCTCATTTAACTTGAAGACATTGAACTTTGGAATCGCGCGCGGGCTAGCCGCTTTAGCAACTTGCTCTCTTGACAATGTTTTCTATTTCTTAGATAATTCTCTAAAGAAGAATTGTCTCTCGATGAGGTACGTTTTCTTCGAAGACGTCTTCCCTAATCAAAACCTTCGAAAGAATAAGCATTCTTCCCGTTGACATGCCTTGCCGGACGATCCGGAACTCCATTCAATAATGCTGTCAATTCTTTGCGTGGGTGACAGGTAAATTCCTCACTTTTAAATATGAATGAGAATTGCTACTCTGCCGTCTTTCGTTTCGACCGTTTCCGATCAATACAAGAAGAAATTCATCAATAAACGCCAGCAATTATTCATTATACCCAGAAATCTAAATTACAAGAGTAACAAAGCAGTCGAAATGCCAATTAAACGGACAAAGTTCAGCGTCAACCTCACAATAAGGTTGGTAAGCAAACATGAGCATACATTGCACGGGTTGTTGTTTTTAAAATGGCCAAGGTAATATGAAGCTCCTTTTAATATATCATAAGTTTATACTTTTAAAAGACTCCTCCTGACAGAACATTATGATATCTTTGTGAATAGTTTTTGTCACGAACAGGTGTCAGAAGTGGGCAACGACAAGCACCGAGCTTTTACATGCATTCTCTAAATTATCCGTTGCTATAATTATGATTAAACAAGAAATTGTGCGATACATTTTCTTCATGTATAGGTGTCAGCGAATGTGTTCCGCAAAATCATAATTGTGATCAGAACGCGAACTGCACTGATTTACCGAAGGGGTCTACTTGCAAGTGCAAGGACGGCTTTGAGGGTGACGGATTCACGTGTATAGCTATTCGCTGTAACCATTTCCTTGATGTGAGTTTGAAAATCTAAATAATCATTTGCAATGCGGTTACGGATTCGACATTGTTAAGAGTTTAAAATGAATACCAGTCAACAAATAACAAGCAAACAAATCAGATAGCAAAGAGTAGAGTGGAAAGTTGTGTTGATTTTACTGAGGTAGCTTCCACGTATTTTTACTGTTAGGCGATTTAGTTTTACCGTGGGCATGGTTGAAAAGGGGAATATGTAGATTTCATTGTGAAAAAGCAAAGTTAAATCCAAACTGCAAAAGCCAACGTTGATATAGATTTAGGCCAGCCTAAAAGCGTAGCTCCTCGGCCGGGTTGTTCAGTGCCCGATTAAGCTAACCTAGGAAAAGGTACAATTTTGATTTGAGTTTTGTACTGAACTTTGCGGTGAGGTTTTCTGTTTATTGTTTGGCTTTCTGTTTTGAGTTTTATAATAACCATATACACGAAACAAAGCAGCCAAAATCAGCTGTATAGAAGAAAAAGTTGTAATTCGAATAAATTTTAATCCTGGGCTAGCGTTAACAGGCTTCCGAACAATCCTGCCCTGTTTTCAACAAGTTAACCTGACATGAGCCTGCGATCCAATTGGAAACCAGCACTTGGTCAAAAAGACACGTGACCTCGATGAGTTGTAGACTTGAGCCCACGATATGGTCACGTGATACTGGTCAGCAGATACCTTGCTTTGACAGGTGTCAATTGATCATAACATGGAAGTCCAATATCAAAGAAGTACACGGTAAACATACAAGGCTGCATGTCTCTGTCAAACTATTATTTGGTGTATTGCCGCCATGTTGCGCGACTCCGTCGTCGTCGTGCGTACGCGCCCACGAGCAAAGCCGCTAGCCATGATAACCATGAGAATTTCCTTTTCTTTCCTATATGAGTATGGGTCTCCCTTCGGAGCTCCGCTAAAAATAGGTCCACAATGCGTACTTGTGTGGGATTTCATTCACAAGGTAGTTGCAAAGGGGTTTTGAGCGGAGGCAAAACTGTCCCTCGCCGCTAGTCAACGATACGACAAGGGTGAAATTAGGCCTGTAATATGTCAGTCTGGAGAGTAATTTTTGTGTGGGAATATATTTCAACAAATGTACATCCACAGGAGGGATTTGAGGTATTAACTTATACATGTATTAAGCAATATGCCTTTCCCTCCCTCCCTGGAAGCTTTTTGGTGCGTTTAGTCATCGTTTTCAACAGATAAATTACCCCTTGGTGGCTTAGGCTATTTATTTGCTCATATGGTAATACTTGAAATACTTTTAGCAATAAATATTTCCGTAACAGTCATCGAGAAAAAATTTATCTTTTACACGTGGTCTCGTTTGTTTCCCCAGTTTTGACCCGCGGCACGTGACAATCGAAAAACGCATTTCAGTTGGGAGGTATAACAATCCCTTTTGTGTACAATTTCCAACAATTTGAGACAATTTCCAGCAAATGAACAAAGGCAATGTTTTGTGGATAATCAAAAGTTGCATTAATCTGTAGCCAGAAAATGGCTAGCACTTGGCGTGAGTATCCAATTTTAATCAAATGTGGCAACACGAAACAAAGAAGTAATGACCTATTATGTCAGGGTTAGGGTTAGGGGTTAGGATTCTCAAGACAATTAAGGCATGGCTCTTTTATTATTGCACCCAAAAATTAGGGGGGTGGTCTATCTTCTAAGGCTTTGACCACATCAACCTTAAACTTTTTCAGACTAACAAGCTTGCAAATCTTGTCATATTTAGCTGCATGATATATGCAAATTAGTTCACGTGACTTCTGACGGCCAAAAACTTCCAAAAATTCTTTGAGCGAGAATGACACCAGTTTACATCAAGGGTTATTTACCCTGAATGGACCCAAATAGCTCAAAACGTTAGCAGTAAAACATCTGTGCCCGGACTTTGTTAATTTTTTCATTAATTTTGAAAATTAACGGAATTTTGTACTAGTACCCAGTCCCCCAGTAAAAGTAAATTCTTAATTTATGCTTTTATTTAAAAAAAAGAAATTTAAAATAGGCCGGACACAGATATAAAGTACCTACTAGTCGTAACATTATAAAGCTAATGGCAGCTTCCTAGATGCTGTAAAAGTGGTGCCATTTTGCTAAAAAGAAATTTGAGCTAAAATAGCCCAGACAGGTCACGTGACCTAATTTGCAGATATCATCCAGCTAAATATTACAAGATTTGAAGGCCCATTAGGCTGAAAGAGTTTTAGGTTAATGTGGTTAAAGCCTTAGAAGATATACCACCCCCCTAATTTTGTATAGGAAATAGCACGGTTTCTAGGGGTATTTGGGATAAATACCGCGAGTGATATTTCAAAATTCACCAAAATATCACGAGCCGCCGCGGCGAGTGATATTTGGGGAGTTTTGAAATATCACGAGCCGGTATTTATCCCAAATACCCCGAAGAAAGCGTGCTATTTTTTGTTTATACTACAAGGCAAAGAAATTTCGCACTTTACGTAACACACATATTTTTATTTAGTCACGAGCAATTGATTGGGTTTACAACCCTGTTCACGGAGGAAGCGAGCTTTCCCTTCGAGTACTTTGCGACTGTTGACAAACTCTCTGTCCTTGGCAATGGAAATGTTGCTGCCTGTTTCCTTTAAAAGACGGTCCAGGGAAGCTATCATTACTCGCAAACTGCAGAAACTGTCTGGCTCGTAGTCTGAATCATCCTTCATTCTCACCTCGGCGAAAAGCCTTTGAAGCTTCTCGTCAAGTTCCTTGGCTTCGTAGCTTACAATATCTGGACTGTATCCTTTTTCTTCGGCCCATGTGGTCAAACACTAAGCCAGGTCTTATTGCTTTTCTTTGTGTTCAAATTTTCGGCATTTCCCTTAAACTGTTGCAGTTCTTTCGCGACACAATCGGGAAACCTGTCCGCCATTGTTTTAAAATTAGAAACAATCATTTGTCAGTTACCATGGAAACTGACGTAATTTTTACATGTAAGTATTTCAAATTTGGCTTAAATACTACTTGTCTTAGCCAATCACATTTTAGAAATTTCTTAGCCTGTAGTATAATGGGTGTAATAGGGAAAGAGCCGTGCCTTAATTGTCTTGAGTTAGGGTTATGTCATTACAGAGAAAGCGAATGTGGGCAAAAACATCAACGAAAAGAAAGCTTGCCAGATCAGTGAAACGGTTTTTGCGCTACCACAAAACAGGCACTCACTAATATATAAAGCTGGTTGGTTTGCCCGTCTGTGTTGTATACACTCAACAGATTCATTTGCGAATTTTTCTTTTCGATATAGACTTTGATTTGCCAGCCTTTTTCGTCTTGATTCAACAGACTCACTTACACGATTCTTTCTCTTTTTTTCACGTTGCTGTGCCAGCCTCTTTTGCCTAGATTCTTCACTTTCATTTGCCTTTCTCTTTCCTCGTATTCACGTCGGGCAATCAACCGTTTTTCCCTTCAGTCTGTTGTTTTACCTGAACACTTGCGCTTTCTTTTAACAAGCTGTTTTGGGTTATTTTTAATAGTTACTTGAAGGTGACTCTTCATTCTACTGGCTGTTTGGAACACTTTCGAAGTCAGGTTGACTTAAAACACCTTTGATTTCAAAAGGAACAACCTCTACTTCTGAGCAAGACATTAGCAAATATGATACAAGGTTTTCAAGGCCTCCAATGCTCAGCAAAGTACATTTCCCAAATGAACGGGGCATCCCATAAAAATCTTTTTAATAAGAGGCGAAAATTATAAAACTTTGTTCAGAAGTTTTAAACATTGTAACTGTATTCATTTGATGCCAACAGTTAACAAACAACAATTGTAGTTTAGTCCAGAATTTG
>JAHPZR010023638.1:45000-62500 GCA_019787425.1 Platygyra sinensis
CAGAATCAGGGAAACGAATAAGAGCAGGATTAGGAGTACGACAAAAGCTGGAGGACGAAAAAGAACAGGAGTAAGAGTAGCAGAAAGAGTATTTGAAAGAACAGAAACAGAAGCAGGAATAGGAGTGGGTTGTTAGCAAGCGCAGCAGCGGAGGTAAAGGCGGTGGTAGAGCAAGAGCAGTGTGAGAAAATGGGAGCGGGAGCATGAGTAGGACAAAGAGCAGGGAAAGGGGCATACACAGCATCACAAACATAGGCATACGCTTTTTTTGTTAAGTTAGCGAACGGAAAGCATGAGAAAAATGAGCTGAGGGTGTACGTTCCTCTCTCAGCATACTGAAATATGGCGCTGCTGTCCTCGCTATTCTATGCTTTTCTTTATGCCATTGGCAGAGAAAACCTAACTGTAGGCATAAGTCAAATACAAATGGGTAAGTAGTAAGCCGGTTTGCTTGATTTTAACAGAATATTATCTATTGATTACCCTGGGTGCCAGAGGTAATTTTTTTCTCGTTGGGGGCGAGAGAATTATTTGAGCGAGAAGACCTCTGGCATCCAGGGTATCTAGCGATCAATTTAATCAATAAATCTTCAGCAAGCACTTGCAACCACAAAGGCACGGTCTTTTCGGGGCCTTTTCCAATTAGACAAAATTTTTTGTGCAGTTGTAATAAAAAAGATGGTCTTTTTACTGGCCTAAATGAGTTAAACAAGGAATAATTAGCAAGGGTTTGATTAAATTCGATGACCTATTTTATACTGATGAGCTTGAGGCTGATGCAGAATTGTAATATTTTGTATGGCTTACTTTTCACTAGTCCAGAGCCAAGGGATCGCGTTTTGTAGTTTTGATCCAGAAATGACAAATTGTGAATTTCCAGCGCATTGTGTCAACACGAGTAGCGGTGTTTCGTGTGTATGCAGCGATGGTTACATTGGTGATCCTCCCCGCTGTGAAGGTAAGTGTTACTGGCTTGGAATATGCCTGTTGTCGAAGCGACTTCCAGAAAAACGTTTTTGGACATCATGTTGATTTTATCAATTCGTTTTACGAGATTTCACTCGCCTTTTATGTACCTGCGAACTCTTTTGTTCCAATCAAGTTATTGTGGTTTCTTCGATTTTTTTTCCCGTTTCAGTTTTTAGCTCCCTGGTCATTGGTTATGCTTTTCCTTATTTCAGACAAATTCTTGAATATCTTACATTAGCATATTCTTAGTATTTAGATTTGTACTGCAGTCAAAGAGACAATGCTGTTATTTTTTGGGTAGAAACCTGACAATAAATAAGGCAATATTCTATTAAGGAGGCCCAACAATATTTCCAGATGCTTTGATTCTGGTACTTAAATTTCAAGAATTTTCAGAATTTCAGTAGTGATGTGCCATCGGGAGCCTTTAATTGCTGAAACTGGACAACATTTTTGAACACCACCTGATGCCATACAAAACAGCTTAACTTTTCGATTCTGAATTTAAAAATGTCGGCACTCTGAATTGAACTCAAACACTTCTTTCCAATTCCTAGACGTGAATGAATGTACCAATGGTTCGCATGACTGCCCCGTCAATGCCTACTGTATCAACATCCCAGGCTCGTACAACTGCTCATGCAACCAGACGGGATGTAACGGCAGCATGTGTGTTGGTATGTAAAGTCCAATGCTTGAGCAGCGATACTCATACCTTTAACAGTGAAAGCATTTTAAAGGGAAATTGCAAAAAAAAAAATAAAATAAAATAACATGCGAAATAGGATAAAACAGCAAATAGAGAGGGTGAAACTGTTTCAAATTAGTGAGATAAGCCTTAGTCGGTTGATTTCCGCTGCTTTTGTTCCTCCCTGAGAAGAGGAGCCTTCTAAGGGCCTCTTCATATGAGCCCGGTCGACCAGGCAGGCTCGGTTTCCGAGATCTCGCCTCGCCACTCTTTTCTTTGTAAAAATATCGATGTGTTCATATGAGAGGCCGGGCTGGCCCGGTTACCGAGACCTCGGTTTTTGCGACCGAGATCTCGGTAACCGGGATGAAAATTTTCCCATGTGAACACTCCAGCCCGGTGACCGGGACGAAACTTTTTAAATAAAATAGCTTCGCTCTCACAACATAGCGAACACAATGGCATAATTTTGGTCTTGTATGTATTTCCACTTTAGAAGTATGCGAATTAGCTTTATTAGTAAAGTTACAAGAGTCCACAAAGCTATGACAGTCGCGAACAATACAAGTTTATGTTCCACCAATTTGGTTGTGTTTCTTGAATTCATCCCGGTCGACCGGGCTGAAATTTCCCGTATGAACACACCACAAGCCTTATCTACTTCTTCTTCATTACATTCCTGGTCTACATAATATGTAATTTAAAATTATTCAGACCAATTAAATTTAGTGAAATAACATTTCGGGGATCTTCGCCAATAAAAAAAAGTTTATCCATGCTTGCTAGATCTCCGGCAGTAATCAAGTATTATCTGATGTGTAATGTATATATCATAGGAGGCGATTACAAAATATTTCTGTACCAGATGTTTAAATTGCGAGTTGAGTACATCTCTCATTACAAAAAAATATTCTGATTCTGACTAGGAAACTGTGATTTCGTGGGGTACTTGTGATAGTGTCGCAAT
This sequence comes from Platygyra sinensis, assembly GCA_019787425.1. Lineage (NCBI taxonomy): Eukaryota > Metazoa > Cnidaria > Anthozoa > Scleractinia > Merulinidae > Platygyra > Platygyra sinensis. Next base: position 47,625 of record JAHPZR010023638.1, read on the forward strand.
TCTCTGCGTGTTGCCTGGCAATTTATCCCTACTTTTAATAATTGCGCATAATGCAATATTACGCAATGACAATCTCGGCAGCGCTAGTATAAGATTTCTTTTCCTGGAAAAAAATGAAAACTTGCCGGTACATTACTAGCAGATCTAAAGTAACAAGAAATGTTTGTCTGAACAGAACACAAGCAATATCAATCCTATATCTCATAGCTACGAATTAAACAATATTTTTCTAGGTGTAGTCATGTGACGAACTTCCTTTAGATTAGCTTAGTGGAAGAATGTTCACCAATGAGTGCAAAGATTTCAGGTTGGACTGCAACCAGCTTGTGCTGACCCTGACTGGATGATGTTATCTTTCTTATATTTTCTACAAAACTCTACATTTTCCATCAGAGATTTCTTTATGTTTAACTTGTGACAGCATGTCTGGTTGATTTTAGGGGTTTCCACTTTTATTTGGGATACACAAAGGGCTTTAGAAACAAATTTACCAACATGAAAATTAAATTTGAACAGTTCCGCAATGAAAAGAGGCGAGTATTGGAAAATAAGCTTTCGGATCATCACGTTTACTCATCTACCTTAACATGTTAATTCTGGTGATCAATTCTTTGAGCGTGTTTTGCATAAAGTGACTGATAAATTATTAATGCTAAGAAATAAATTACATGTCAGTATGTTTAACTTTGTCAGAATAACAAGACAGTGCCTTTCGGTAGTGATCTCCGAACGAAATTCAACTAAACCAAACTGAACTACTTGAAAGATTCTTCATAACATGCATATTGTATAACTCTACACAGAATGCAAATTCAAAACTGTGCTTAAAGCTAACTTGAGTGATCTCCAGATAAACGTCGAGATGTTACCTGTTTAGTCATAAAAACGAGTTTTCAAATTAAACTTAAGGGGATTTTATTGGCTAGGTACTTAAGTAAAGCTCAGGCTGAGTTCAGTCTAACATCTAAAATGTGGATCTTATTGTGTTAACGGAATATGCGTTTGCAAATTAATAGAATGCCGACAGCCGGTACGCCACAGAAAATACTTTGCGCTTTTTTTCTTCAAAGGTTTCCTTTGCTTATTTCAAAGTAAAATAGTGTAGACCACATAATACTTTTTCAAAAGACTTAGCTTTTTAGCTCACTATCAAGCTCAATATTTTAACGTGTTTACAGTTTTACGCGCTGCGTGGGTTAAGATAATTTAGTAACCAGGTTCCATTAGGAAAATATCATTAATATTCGATGAACTGTATGACATTTAATTCTCTCGGCACACGCTACAAAAAATCATTCCAGTTAAAGCCGTGTCCTTTACTATATTTTCATCAAATGTTCTAACAAAATGTTTGCCTTCAACTTTCTGCTTCTTCTAACAAGCACAATATCAGGTATTTATTAACCCGTTTATTTTGTAAATCGCATGACATCACAACGACATAAACCGAGATAACACAACTGGCAATTTTCCTTAATTTCGCTTTATCACCAGACCTTTTACCAAGTAACGTTATCAGTTAGATCTACAATCCACTGTGAATTGATAACAAGCAGTTCCTTTTGAAAACATTTTGCTGCTCGCATCCGATCGCATGTAGCTTTTAGCAGGTGTAGCAATGTAGAATTTTAGCATATGTCGAAGTTAATTTTAATCTTTTTTATTTTTACAGTTTGCGGCTCTCTCACTAACAACCAAAGCCAGGTATAATGAATATGAACTACATACTTATAGCAAGAATATTCTATACTATTTAACAGTTCCGAAACATCATGTGGAAATTCAACATTCTAAAACGAAGAAACCTAACCAGGTCATGAATATTACATTGGTAAATTATTACGTCTTATAGAGTGATAGAAGAAAACTTGAACAGCAGTTCTTAATTTTTTTACCTTTTCCTAATACCCATTCCTCGCCTCTTTGCATTCAGTGTTCTCTCGTTCTTAGTACCTATTATTCGTTAAGTAAGTATGAAAACAGGTTGCCGACATATATCCTGATCAAACAATAGACATATTATCATTCTTTAAATCAACATTTCATTTTATTAAAGGCGTTCATTTACGAATTTAGATCGAACACAATCATTATATGAATTTTACTTTTGCCAGCGAAGTTAATGGAAATTTTCTGCAGCACACAAATGATCATAAGACGAAATAAACAGAATAACGTTCAGCGACTAAAGCTATCTGAGTTCGAAGACTTCGAATTGAAATTCTTCTTACTCAGTGGTCGTCTCTTTGTCAGCGTTTTGGAAACTGTTTAAAGTGGTACTATATGATCAAATTTTTACCCCTTCATTTCTCAGATGTATCACATAGAATTCCATGAAAGAATAAAAACGCTGTTTACCGTTTGCAAATGTCTGTATTAGCTCCAGAGACATTTAAGTTTGAAAAAAATGTGTAAAATATGTAAATGAGATTACTGATGAGGTCATACGCTCAACAAAGTATGTACATGTATACCAAGTATTTTTTTTATTATTTTTTTTAATTTATTTACATTTTTCCCTTATGTTAACATGTCGATGACCATTTAATTTCAACACTTTTTGTGGGCAAATGTATTATTTAAAGTTCTATATCGAGCTGATCAAGCTATCTACAGCTAATAACGTATCCTAGAATGTCACCAAACTAAAACATAACCACAACACAGTTCCGATAAGGCCTATCTGCTGACCGGATAGTGTAGTTTTCATGGTCAGTTAGAGAACACATTTCTTCAGACACCTTTTTGCTGCAGATAATACTTTTGGTAGCTGGATGCGGGTTAAATAAGTGAACCGTGTTTTCCTCGTCTATAGGCCACTTTTGATACATTAAAATTCAGCACGATAGTGAGGATTAGAGGACACAAACAAAAGAAATGAATAAAAATGCTGAATTTTAATATATCGAAAGTGTCTTTTGGCCAGTTAAATACTTCCACGGCAAATATGATGATCCAACGCGGACTAAATATTTTACAGCAATAATACATATTAGAATAAATTTACCGTAGTCTATTGTGAATCCGTGAATTTGATTGGCTACATTACCGTTTTCTATTTAACAATTATTCCTCTCGCCCTCATGGGCTCTGAGTCAATAGCCCATGAGGCCGAAGGCCTCATGGGCTATTAGACTACGGTAAATTCATACTTAAACAATTAGACTACTCGCCCTCGTTTTCTACGAGCGATAGTCAACTCGGCTGCGCCTCGTTGACTAGGCTGCTCGTAGAAAACTCGGGCTCGTAGTCTAATAGAGTGTGTGCACGTGACATCATCAAATTCTCAAATCCAAAACTAAAAAGCCACTAAATGTTTTATCCTCATCAGGCATAAGAGGTACCAAATTTATTCCTGTTTACAACTTTCCAGCTCAATAGCATCCTTCGTTTGGAAACCAGTACATTTTAAATTTCGAAGTTATGGCAGTGCGTGACATAACCCTACGATCGCGTTTGTCCAAAAATATACACTTATCTCGTGATTTTTGGCCAGTTTAGGAGTTTAAGTATCAGGAAAAGTGCTTTTGTAAATATTTTTTGGTCGGTTTAGATAATCAGTCGACTAGATAGCCAAAGTAAGTTCCAGATGTTTACACTATTTACTGGTCGCCATGTTGGAGGACTAAAATGGCGGCTCTATATACTAGGCTCAGTAATTTTGTGCGGCACATTTCGACGAATATCTCAGCTTTGGGACAACGTCTACAATATCACAATTTTTTAACTTTATCCGTTGCATAGTTTTTGATTTTATTTTTTATTGCGTGACAGTGCACACACTCTATTGTTAAATAGTACTAATTAATACATGTACAACAGTACATGTGCAACATTAATACATGTACAACAGTACATGTGCTTACAATACTTACACTACTTAACAATACAATGCCATTACAGATGCTACATGCAATACCACAAAACTTACTCTACAAGACAATACAATTACTTTTTTAACTTACGATACTAATACTAAGTATATAAATAGAGCTAACTTGGCCAATTTGAAACATAGACCACAGGGAACCCGAACACTTAATCAGCAATAAAAATAAATGTACTGTTATTTACCTGTGTCCCTGCGTCTTTTTTGAGTCGTTTAGAAGGGATTTGAATGACGCGAAGGCGATTTACATTTTTCATATGCCGCTTTGTAATTATGACGCTCCGATTACGTCTCAAGTTTCTGGTAGCGTCGTTAACTATTAACCCTAATCGGGGGAGGAGAGAGATTCTCAGGTTTCATAACGACCGTGCGTTAATAGAGAAAAGAGACAAGGGGTGAAACTTACCAAGAGCTTTCGTCTAGTCTGTGACTACAGTTGAGTGGACCAGCCTGCGTGGTTCCTTGCGTGGATATGTGCGAGGAAACACGACACGATGGACGGCAGCCTTTGACTGCAATATCCACACCGATCACAAATACTTCATCGACAGTACGAGGCAATTTCAACGTTGATTACTAGTGAGCCGACTTATACTCCGTCTTTTGTCTATTTTCGTTTTTTTTTTTGGCTCGGTACTTTGCCACTTAAATAACAAACGTTTGCAGACAACATAAATATGTTTTAGCCAGAGAATACGTACAGTAAGCTTATGTTTTCACAACTCCTGGTCTCGGGTCAATCAGAGTCAGTAAACATGACTTTTTTATTTAGCCGTTAAAACCCGGTTTCTTCAAAATTTGAATTTTGGTTTAACGCAGTACGTAACAGTAGAAACGGATGTCATTCATTTCTTTACACAAGCTTAAATAAACCCCGCAAACACGGACTGATTTTTAAAAAGCAACTCGTTTTAAGGACCGGTAGATTTATCTAGCGCAAATAATTCTCAAAGTCAAAGTGGTCGCTCGAAGAGTGTTAGTTAATAGTAGCCTGCGTGGCAGGCGTCCGAAGGGGAGGGAAAGGAGAAAGACGAGCGCACGAAGCGCAAGAACAGACGCGTGAGGATCGCGGTAGGGGACGCCTGCAAGGACGCTATTGTTTTCTTCATTCCGCCCTCTAATTAACTATGCAAAACCCACTCAACTGTGGAATGTCTGGCTGTCAAACTCATCCAATCAGAATCACACCACTTCTTTCGTGACAAAATCTGAAGGCGTCAATGAGTTCTTGTATTTCTTGTTTTTGTTGTTTTGCACGAAAAACGACCTTAGCTTCGGACGTTGGGAAAAGCGAGAAGACGCCGGGCCAGAAAGAAAGCAATTGTAACAATGTTTGTAGAGTTTGCCAGATAAATTTAAAAGTAACATAAGGCAAATGTGTGGCTAAAGCTCGTGGAAATATATTCAAACCGTCGGAGAGAAAAGAAATATTCGGAGTTGTCTAAAGCGAATCTCTGAAGAGCTTTGGGATAATAGTGATTGCTTCTTACATCGATTCGCAGTCGGCCTGCAGTGCCTGTTCATTATTCAACTGTATGCGACTCACAAGCCACTAAACTGCTACTCAGTAGTGTTCTTCTTCAATGATTGTAGAAATCGCTTATCTGTGACATTTTCCGCCGATGTACAGACAACGTCAAATTTGCCCCCTTCGATGTCTTCCAAACAAACTAGCTTCTGAGCTAAATATCAGGCAGTAAATTTCATGGCCTCGACTTCAATAATCAGGTCGCTAACAATTCTGAAAAGAGGCGTTATTACTAACATCGGCTAACCTATGATGAATTAGTTCGAAACGATCTCTAGATTTTTCCGCCTGGTTGAATATAAATGTAAGAAGACCTTAATGGTTTCGAATGACAGGTCGCTGACCAATCAGAAGGGTGAAGTTAGGTAATTCATTAAATCTGACCAATCAGGATTTTTACGTTCATCTGGTGGACGTAAAAAACAAAGAAAACAATAGCGTCCTTGCAGGCCGTTCCTTCTCCCTCCGATCCCGCGCTCATTTTGACTTTCCTCACTCCCTTTCTACGGCCTGCCACGCAGGCTAAGTTAATAGTATCATGCTGGAGTTTTATCTCGCGTGACTGACCAAAAAGTCCGCGAGGAGAGTTCTGTTCTATGTTTGTGAAGCAAGTGGCTGTCAAACGTAAACAAAAGAGTCTGTCAAGAGAACAATAAGAGCGCTTTGACGAAGCACATGCTCCTGAGTTTAATAGAACTTCCGGTCCAGTCAAGTGTAGTCACAGATCGGACGAAAAGCCGCGTCTAAATACAACTCGAAAATGAGATGAAAAAAAGACGCCCAAGAAAACAAATCCAACTTCAGCTGAATATTAACTGCTTCATCAACCGAGATGTAAAATTCTAAACGATTTTGTTTTGTATTAAGAGAATTAGACAGCAAAATAAAACTGACCTCATTTTAGTTTCATCCCTTGTCTCTTTTCTTCTTCTCTCCGCCGATGAGAGTTAATAGTTAACGACATTACTCGAAACTTGAGACGTAATCGGAGCGTCATAATTATAAGCAGCAGAATGGATATGTTAACCGATGAAACTTAAGCCGCCTTCGCTTCATTCAAATCCCTTCTAAACGACTCAAAAAAGACGCAGGGACACAGGTAAATAACAGTACATTTATTTTTATTGCTGATTAAGTGTTCGGGTTCCCTGTGCATAGACCACAGAACTTTTGCAGACTAATAGTGCTATAGGAAACACACTTACGGCTGAAAAAAATTATGTTCCCATGGCAATTCACTATTTTCCAGTCCCCATTCACTTGATTTCAATATGTCAGTGATTTTCAGCTCGATCACACTGGATCATGCAGACGAGGCACCATTGGTAAGTATCAAGTGGCCAGAAAAGCCTCTAGTATTGGGGAGTCTGGAATCCAGTGTATTGCCATGGTAACAAAACTGTTCTGCTCATATTTTGAAGCACATTTCGTACAATCTTTCTACAAAGAACGAAACATTTCTGATACAAATTGGCTGAAATATCTCTCTTTACCATATTTGATCAAAATTTAGTTGAGTGTATGACGTCATCACTTGTTATAAAACCAAATTGATTGCAAGGCTGGTACTACGGCAGACGGGCAAAATTTATTGGCCACTATTTCAACTAGCAGAGCTTGTCCTCTTTCAGGGTCAGTCATCACTTGACTAATTGCATATTTTGGAACGAAAAGAGATATTTAAAAATAATAAGCAGCATTTTTCTTCTCATACTGAGTACATGATTTTGTTTTAAAATGCCTTAGATAGGTAAGATGCGATTTTCGTCATAGTATCACTTTAATGACAATTGGAGTCAAGATTGATTCCGAGTTTTAGCTCACTTGTCTTGTAAGAGTCTGTTTTCGTTAGTTTTGATAGCTGCGTCGCCTACTTTGGTTGCTATGCACGGCACACTTAAACATAGGACTGAACTATGCGGTCGTTGCAATTTTATTTTTTCATCAAATTTAAATCCAACAAATTTTCTTTCGCTTTGACAACGAATTGTCAAGACAGCCGTTTCGAATGCGTTTTTAGATTGCGAGAGTATTTTGTATACCATGCCATGACGTAAGGCCCTATGTGCCACGGAGGCACGAAGAGGATATTTGATTCCATGACGTGGTGTTCCTCTAATTCAAATCATGAAAACTTCCATTGAATTGGCCAGGTCAGCCAGCTACGTGGTGTTTTTAACCTTCGTTTCAAGATAATTATTAACGAGGGATGTAGGCTTAAATCTCTGGCTGGCGCACCCGAATTCATAACCCATTTTTTTTACAGTTCTGGTGCAACATATCGGGAGTGGAAAGATGTGTCAGCAACTTAAATGAATGCAACTGTTCTTCACCAAACCAGACTTACTGTCCATTTAACAACTCGTGCCAGGCCCTACAAACTTACAATGAGAGTTTGTGTCAGAGTGTCATAAGCTGCGCTGTAGGTGAGCGTGACATTTTATTTAGTTTACTTGTCACGGATGACAGGTATAGCGTCAATTAAAGAATAATGCCGGTAATTTTTATCTTCGACTATCTGATAAGGATCTCAGTTTTATTAAAGTAGTGCCACTTTTTAACTTGCACCGTACTCCGAGAAGAGAAGTTGTACCAGGAGCCCATCACCTGGTTGCACTGTGAATCGTCCGATCATTTTAGAAACTAGATTTGCCGGAGTGGACTGACCAAATTTGGTCCGCTTTCCTCGATATATATACCCACACATGCACATACATACGCACAAAAATTGGTCGGCAGGTGGTATGCAATCTAAATTAAGCATGAATTAGGTAGCGCGGGGTCCTCTATTGAAACTACGGGCGTATACATGAGCACCATGCAGGTTAATTTGATTATGTTTATCTCGTGTTGCCAGAGCTTACAACAGTGACTCTATACAGTTCGACAGCTGGAGGTGGTGCAGCGTTTATACGTAAGTACAACAAGGCGTGACAAGAACTGAAGTGTATCATGTTTTAGAAAACAGTCCTAAGAAAGCACGCGCCCTGATTGGTTAAAAATCGTGTTTGTATAACTCGATACAGACACAGAACTAGCGCGCGCTTGTTGACGTAGTGATGGCGCGAGCAAAGAGAATTTACATTTCGGTAATCAAAGTTAACAAGTTGTTTTCCTTTTTCTCGTCGTGGTGTTTTCTAAAAGAAATAGAAAACATGTACATCGTGTTTGTATCGAGTTATACAAACACTCGTGAAAGTTTGGGAGAACTCGAAAAAGCTGTGGAAACACTCGCCTGCGGCCCGTGTTCCCACAGCATTTCTCGTTCTCCCAAACTTCCACTCGTGTTTGTATAACTCGATACAAACACGGTACATGTTTTCTATTTCTTAAATATAAGAAAACCTAGAAAAGCTAAAGGTAGCCTGGCTCTGCGGTGCACGTTACTGTCCTAGCTGCCTCTCTCTGACAAGTAGTTTGGCAGCTGCACGTGACTCCTTTTCTTGCTAGAGGGTATTACATCAGTTGCACAGCTTAATGCTACCCACCACAATGCCCCAAGCACTTCCACTTGCCCAGTGTCGGTACCAAGAGCCTATCGTTTACACAAACACCACTAGGTGAATTTATCTTTTTTTTATCTCGTGTTGTCAGAGCCCACAACAGTGACAGCTTCAGGTGGTGCAGGGTCTATAGGTAAGTATAATAACAACAAGGAGGTAGCCGATTAACTTAAGTTCAAACAAAACAAAATAAATGTATACGCTGCATATTTTTTAGCCATAATAGAGAAAGTAGTGCATCATACTTCAAACTTCTAGATATACTTAACATAAATAACATTTTTAAACTTAAAATATCCTTGCTAGCTCACATATTCACTCATACAATACCAGATAAGCCTCAAATCTTAATTTTCATGTACCACGTGTAAGGGCAAATTATGGTAAACACGCGTTTAGGTTTGCCATAACCAAAACCTGGGAAGAGATTCCCACTAAGATAAAAACACTTAGCTACCATAACTTCAATAAAGAGTACAAGCAAATTCTGGTTAACTCCCAAAGTTAATGATGCAAAATGACTGCTTCACATAAAATGACTATTTGACATAATCATCCATAATTGCATGGCACAACGCGCACACTTTATGTATTTCCACTCATTATATAGCGGTGGTTAGCCCGAAAGCTTAGTTCCTCTGACCACCGCACACTTCCAACAAAAGCTATTAATTTCCTTTTTTCCACTTCTTCTTTATTATTGTATTCTTACCTTTCTATAAATGATGTAAATATTTCATAAAAGTGTGAATAAACTGAATTGAATTGAATTAAATTATATAAGGAAACCTAGAGAAGCTAAAGGCAGCCTGGGAATGCGGTACACGTTACTGCCCTAGCCTCCCCTCTTGGGCACGCAGCTGTGGCAGCTGCACGTGACTCGTTTTCTCGCAAGAGAGTATTACTTCCATTGCAGAGCTTGAAACCACGCACGACCCCACACACCTCCAGTTGCCCAGTGTCGGTACCAAGAGCTTATCAAAGCTGACCAAAGAAGCATCATAATTGAAGAATTATACTTTACGATGTATTGGTTCTTAAACAGTAATTACAAAACAGCACTATAGTCAAATAAAAAAATGTATTTTCAGTGTCCACAGCTAGCTCTTTGGCGTCCGGGAGCTCGAGTAAAACAAGTGATGATCACGTGTCAACCACACCAGCTTCCACCACTTTTCATCCACTGGACACAGACTACACGCCAATCATAATCAGCATTGCTGCTGGATTTGCGTGTTTTATTGTGTATGTCTGTTTCATGTGCATTGTTCATTCATGGTGGCTAAAGAGGAACAAGTTCACCGAGGTAAACAGCACACCTCTGAAGGAAATAGAAAATAGGAGGAGAAAAGAGGAGTTGAGAGAATTGAGACGACAAAGAAAAGGTAACAGTCCAATTTCAAATTATTCTCTTTTTTAAAACTTTTAACACGTATGATGGATATTAAGTATTTGATTTGCTAAATTAGATATTTTCGTATTTTCGTAACAGAAATGGAAGCAAGGGAGCCATCCAAATTTGATATGGGGTACAGAAAACCTCAAAAAGTGAACGAACGCGCCTTGGCCAATTACGACTGGGCAAGAACTTCGTATTTACCAGGAATGCTTGAGCCCTCAAACAACCAACCAAATCCCGTGGAAGTCACTCCAAAACTCATCTGTGATGATGAAGACACTGACTTTGACAACCCAAATGAATTAGGTGATGTAAACAAGGGTTACGAATCAGGTCAGGAACACGAAGACAACACTCGCGAGTTAACAACACCAGAGTCTTTGTTCTCACCAATTGATCAAGTAGAGCCACAAGAGCCAGTTATGGTTGAGCCAGAGATCTTTGAGAGCATGGAAGAGATCCCGCGCCCTCCACCTGACGGGGATGTTGCAGACCGTGATTTGCATTCACAGGATTATTTTAACATGATGGGGAGATTTTGAACGACAATTAATATCACATCTGGTATGAACCGGTCCTAAAAACACTGACCAACAAATACTTAGAAAATAACTATAATTGTAAATGTGTGTTTTATCCGATCCCAGCATAGACTGGTTTACATGAAATCATCTAAGTCTATAGAACAGACGTTTTGTTTGAATCACCGAATTTTAATATTGCAACTGTGATTGACCTCAAGTAGACATTTCTTCGATTCTGTCTGAAGATTTTCAAATAAAGAGTATTAGCTGTGAACTTGCCCGAAAACTTTGACAAGATATTGCCTGTGAAGCTAAACTCTGGGAACATACAACGGGCAATCAAGTCAACCATGTATATTTTAGTTTTAAGTAATATGGATTTAGAGATAAATAAATAATTAACTGTAAAGTTAATGTGTAAGATAAAGGAGGGTGTGTTATAATGAAGGCTTGTTGGAAGCATTTCAGTATAGAGGATCAATAGTAACAGTTAAATATATACAACTTACAATTAAGCAATACGTTTTCCACTTAAGCCTCCAAGAGATACGATCCATCACTCAGATATAACATGTCTGTAGACTAAAGGGAGTAAAAATCTTCAAAATAAGTAGTTTTCATTTCGTAAGGTAAATTAATTTGAAAGGAAAGAATCATGAGTATTTGTTTAACTAAACAACATAAATAAACTGTAAAAAAATTTTCAGGTTGGAAACAAAAGCCATCTCAATTCAGATAAAAATAACAGGACGAAGCCACGTATTTAGTGAAGTGATAGATTTATCCGATGCGTATACTTTTCCGAGTTTATCAACGTGTATTTCAGAGGTTCTTGCAACTTATTATTAAAGGTGAAAGTTCTAAGACCGACCTTAACCGTTAATAGCATTTTCAATCAATAAATAAATAAAAGCTGCCAAACATTTGGGACATTTATCTGAGATTTGTCTAGGACAATTTAGTTTGGTGTGATGGTACTTGTTATTTATATATCTCTAGGTTACTACGCGCGCTGTGATTGGTCAAATTAGTGGGCCGTACTAAACTTCACGGCCCGCTAAGGGCCTGTTTACATGGAGGTGGGGGACCCCAGGTAGGTGAGGTAACCCACCAAGGTGGGGTAACCCGCCTCTCCATATAATCTCTCATTTTTATTTGATCATGTTTACATGATAGGTGGGGTAACCCTCCTAGGCGGGTTGCCCGGTCTGCCAGGTAGGGTAACCCTGTCAGCCGGGGTCGCATTTTGCCATGTAAACGACTCAAGGTGGGGTAACCCGCCTAGCCGGGGTCGAGTTCATGTTACATTTGCAAGCGCGCCAAAGCGCGCCAAATTAAGAAAAGTAAAAAGCCACAGCACTGAAATGTTGCAGCGAGACCAGATAATGAGAGGAAAAGAACACTGGCCAAAATGCGTCGTTCGCCCGCCATTTTCTCTGTTTACATGCCTAGCGACCAAGCAACAACGTATAGTAACGTCACCCCGGGACCCCGGGGTTGTAAGTTTGCATGTAAACGCGGGCCATTTTTCGACCACGGCCAGGCGGGTTACCTCACCTACCTGGGGTCCCCCACCTCCATGTAAACACGCCCTAAAATTTAAAGTTGTTGTTGTTGCCAAAATGTTTTGTGTTTTATCGCCAAGTGTTCTTACCTTTTATAGCAAGTTTAAAACTTTCTTTTACTTTAAAGTTCATAACTTTGATAGCCAATAAAAAATGGCTAAGTTGGTCACGTGTATGAGTTTTGATAGCCACTGAAAACCTAGATGAAAACCACACGTGTTTTGGATATCGTATCCAAACCACACGTTTTTTTTCATCTGATTCCTCATTGGATATCAAGATTCACACATCAAAACAAAAGAAATTAAGCATAAGAACAGAATTTAAAAAAATTAGCATCCTTGGGAACTTGCATTTTAATAAAATAATTTTAACAATATAACTCATGAAATTGGAAATTAAAACTGTTTTAAATACATATAGCGTCCGATACTAAATACTGTTCCATAAACAGTTTTCGGTGGATATCTCTTTACCTAGGTTTTGCTCCAATTCAATGACAAATTTTCTTTGCCAACAATTCAGACTCAAGCATAACGACTTCCTTAATATGTAAGTCCAGCGCTTTGAAACCTAATGTAAATCAGGTAATATCTGAACGAACCTCCCGAAGGAATGGATATTTTTCTTTACCCGAGTAATTCGCTATTCGTTAAAATAGTTTACGCGTATTTGTTTTATACCTCGATGACGGGGAATACGACTTTCTTAACTTATTTCTCTTCTTCGTAAACCATTTTTGGCTCCTACACCGTGCCACTCCTTCCTCGCTCGTGGTTGGACGCTAATGAATCATGCATACAAAAGCGTTCTTTCGGAAAAGGGGAAATATTTAACACTGCATAATTTCTTATTGTTTCGTTCGCGAAAACATATCACTGCACAATTTCCTATTGTTTCATTTGAGAAGCCATATCAAAAACTCGTGCTTCGTGTTTCATCAGGGGCGCTAAACACCTCGAAACAATAAAAGCACTCGGCCTGCGGCCTCGTGCTTTCATTATTTTCTCGGTGTTTGGAACCCCTGGTGAAACACTCGTACTCGTTTTTGATATATTACAGGAACATGCAGTGATATTTAGATGTATCTAATTCAGTGGTAAAAGATAAAAAAATAATTCAATTATTGATAAGTTCTTCTGAGTTAATCTTTCTGCTGGTAATTGCTTTGAAAACCGCTTGTGATTAGTTCTAAAGCGCCGAATGTACTTGACACAAAAATGCACCAAAGGTGAAAAAAGCCGCGGCAAAGGCAGCTCTGTAAAATTTTGTAGATAAGATTCATTACTTGAGATCTTAGTCCAAATTGCTTAGAAACCGTTAACTGATTTCAAATTGTCTCCAAAATTGAAAGTACTTTGTAATAACTCTGTATACCTTATCTGGTTCACATCCACTGATCGGCCTGTCCCTCTCGCTTGTAACTCCATTGCAGAAGAACAGCACAAATGAACTGATAAACACTGCGAAAGGAGCAGGTAGCAATGCTACGTTATAGTTTCAGCGGCTCGTGGTTTCACAAGTAGTAGCAGTAGTGGCGGTAGTAGCGGTAGTAGTAGTAACAGCAGTAGCAGCAGTAGCAGCAGTAGCAGCAGTAGCAGCAGTAGCAGCAGTAGCAGCAGTAGCAGCAGTAGCAGCAGTAGCAGCAGTAGCAGCAGTAGCAGCAGTAACAGTAGTAGCAGTAGTAGTAAATCGCTTTATTTGCTACTACTTCATATTTGATGGGTTGATTGTCATTTTCATAATACTTCATATTTGACAGCTTTGTGGTGGTGGTGGTGGTAGTGGTAGTGGTAGTGGTAGTGGTATGTGGTAGTGGTAGTGGTAGTGGTAGTGGTAGTGGTAGTGATAGTGGTAGTGGTAGTGGTAGTGGTAGTGGTAGTGGTAGTGGTAGTGGTAGTGGTAGTGGTAGTGGTAGTGGTAGTGGTAGTGGTAGCGTTAGCGGTAGCGGTAGCGGTAGCGGTAGTGGTAGTGGTAGGGGTAACGGTAGCGCTGGTGTGGTAGTGGTAGTGGTAGTGCTATTGCTAGTGGTAGTGCTAGTGGTAGTACTAGTGGCAGTGGCAGTGGCAGTGGCAGTGGCGGTGGCGGTGGCGGTGGCGGTGGCGGTGGCGGTGGCGGTGGCGGTGGCGGTGACGGTGGCGGTGGCGGTGGCGGTGGCGGTGGCGGTGGCGGTGGCGGTGGCGGTGGCAGTGGCCAAAAGTTTCAATTTTTTTATTTCAATTTATTTATTTCTTCACTAAATGTAAAAAAGTACAGTCTGTCTCCGCCTACAAATAGCAAAGGCTAATCGCGGTGGGCGGAGCAACACGCAGTCCGTGGTTAAACTGTTAATTATTAGTTTGTACAGTGTCCATTGTGTATGTACGTAATAACAAGGCCTTGTCAGCCTCGCACTGTTATATGGAGTTGCTATCAACAACATCTTGTTCCTGCGTGCATTAGGGAGCAAAAGAAATAGTCAAACCTCT
>JAHPZR010023638.1:67500-72817 GCA_019787425.1 Platygyra sinensis
GTTGAACACGAGAAGATAAAATTCATATCCATAAGCGGGCATGTAATATTCTGCTTATTATATTAAACATCATCATCATTATATAAACACCAGCGCCGCTTTCAAAGGCGTGATTTACTATGTAACCATAATGACGGTGATCTCTTCACGTGTGAAGATAATAAATGAAGTTTTCGCGGGAAAGCTCACTTGGTATTTCACTGGTGTTTATATAATAAGGTGAATTTTGCGCTCGGTAATAAGGCTTTTTTACTCTGTAATTAGCCATTAGAAAATAGTTAGTTGGTCATTAATTATATTAAGTGTCCCCAATTAGTAGAGGGGTTTTTTTAACCCCATCGGCTAAATATCTGAAGACACGTTAATAAAGTTTATGTATGTAAGTTTATGCAATGTGAAAGGTGAATTAATCTACATGACACGAGCATGGGACAAGGAAAAAATCTGACTCCCTGACAGGAATCAAACCACGACCTCCCAAACACCGGGCAGGCGCTCTATCCACTGAGCTACGAGAACTCATGGAAAACAAGGTCATTTTAACTGAGTTCATATGTGACAGGCGTCCTGCATACTGCTAGGATTAACACTGTTGAAGTCATCATGAGTAGTGATAAGTGAATAAAGAAGGTGAACTTTGTGCTCAGTAATAAATGTGAAAGGTGAATTAATCTACATGACACGAGCATGGGACAAGGAAAAATCTGACTCCCCAACAGGAATCGAACCCATGACCTCCCGAACATCGGGCGGGCGCTCTATCCACTGAGCTACGAGAACTCATGGAGAGCAAAGTCATTTTTACTGAGTTCATATGTAACAGGCATCCTGCATACTGCTAGGATTAACACTGTTGAAGTCATCATGAGTAGTGATAAGTGAATAAAGATGGTGAACTTTGTGCTCAGTGATAAATGTGAAAGGTGAATTAATCTACATGACACGAGCATGGGACAAGGAAAAATCTGACTCCCCAACAGGAATCGAACCCATGACCTCCCGAACACCGGGCGGGCACTCTATCCACTGAGCTACAAGAACTCATGGAGAGCAAAGTCATTTTTACTGAGTTCATATGTAACAGGCATCCTGCATACTGCTAGGATTAACACTGTTGAAGTCATCATGAGTAGTGATAAGTGAATAAAGATGGTGAACTTTGTGCTCAGTAATAAATGTGAAAGGTGAATTAATCTACATGACACGAGCATGGGACAAGGAAAAATCTGAATCCCCAACAGGAATCGAACCCATGACCTCCCGAACACCGGGCGGGCGCTCTATCCACTGAGCTACGAGAACTCATGGAGAGCAAGGTCATTTTAACAGAGTTCATAGAGTGAATGTGACGGCGTCCTGCATACTGCTAGGATTAGCACTGTGGAAGTCATCATGAGTGGTGATACATGTAAGTGAATAAAGTGAATAAAAATGACCTTGCTCTCCACGAGTTCTCGTAGCTCAGTGGATAGAGTGCCCGCCCAGTGTTCAGGAGGTCTTGGGTTCGATTCCTGTCTGGGACTCAGATTTCTCCTTGTCCCATGCTCGTGTCATGTAGATTAATTCACCTTTTACATTTAACTTTGTTGTGGCATTCAGAAAAATGGCATTTGCTAGCTTCACATAAATTATGTGGAAGTAGTCTCGAAAATTATACAGATAATGGAGCGACTGTGAAAAAGGATACTAGTTAGTGTAATAATTGTACGTTGCTAAAAGAGAGATTGACAAGTGGGCAAAATTGCACTGAAAATCAGCCTCTGGGGACCCCTGAGGGGCTGATATCCAAAACGGCTAACAGAGTCCAATGAAGCTAAAACTTTTAGCATGTTACATACAGTGTAACAACATTGTGGACCAATTTGTATAGGTAATCAAATGATTTCGAGTGCAATTTGGAATAAATAAGCACGAGTAAATTTTTCAAAGATTACAAAAAATTGCACGAGCCCGTAGGGCGAGTGCAATTTGTAGTCTTCGAAAAATTTACGAGTGCTTATTTATTACAAATTGCACGAGAAAAATCATTTGATTACTTGTTAATAATATACAAGTAACAATTTCTGTCACGCTTCAGTATTTTGCGTGACAAATGGAGGCAACAAGCTACATCAACTTTATTGGATGAAAATTTGACAGGTGAATTCAAGCGTAAAAATTCATTCACTCTCTCCAAGTCATGTATGAAAACTGAGCAGTTTCTTTTTACAGTTAAAAGCAGTCTTTACTCAAAGTTGAATTGAAGAACTTGACCACAAAGGAAGAGGAAAAACTCCCTGCGGTTTTGATGCGGCTTTCTTGCCAAATGTTTTTTGAGTGGTTGAGAAACTGTGTGCAAGAAACCATTGAACCTGGCCGTGGTACAAGTTACTTTGTCCAAAATACCGAGAAACGAAGCTAAAATCTACCAAAAACGGAATTTCTTAGCTCTGAAGGACATCTTTTTCACCTCTCCTGGTTGCTGCCAGACTTCAGCTTCTTCACTGGACGTTGTACAGGTTAGATTTGCCTGAAGCGTTTACTGGGTTTTGTTAGGGAACGACCTTTCTAATCTCTAAGCTCGCCGTTTCAGTTCTTTCACAAAAGTAGAATGCTTGCACTTTTTGTCTTAAAACGTAAGATGTGGCCGGTTCTTAGGACGTCATCGTCATCTTGTTGGGTCCTTCTTCGCGTTTTATTTCGTGGTGCCCAAGAATTTTAAAATTTACTTCTTCAACTGGTATTTTGTAATGTAGTCGCGATCGACGCCGGCATATTTTCATTCACTCAAGCTGAAGTTTATGTTAAAGTTTTTGACCTCGCGGCTTTTGTGTACATCTACTTCACTTTCACTAGTTTAGAAGTTGTTGTTGAGTTTTACACTTTGCTTCGTTTATATGAGGTAATTGTATTGAAATGAAGGTGAAGAGTTTCAATCTTCGTTTAATTTTTGTCCGCCATTTTGTTTGTCCGAGCTCAAAGTAGGAGCTGTCAATCATTTTCAAACTTATTACACTTTTTTGCACTCAATTACACATTTTTGCACTCAATTACACATTTTTGCACTCAATTACACTTTTTTGCACTCAATTACACTTTTTTGCACTGATTTGGGATTAATTGACATGTTCTTAACCAATCAGAATGCAGAAATTGTTGCTTGTATATTATTATAAGCGAAATCGGCCGACCCTCATTTCCAAGTCTGCCTCGGTCTCTCAGGCAGACACTCTAAAATGTTTTAATCTTAGAGAACCCCTAACCCACCCCCCCACAGGTTCCAAATATCCTCAAGAATTTTATTATGGTTAGCCCTAATATCTTCGTTGTAGTTTTACAGTTCTAAGCGTTTTGTTTATGATTAAGGTCTCACAGTAATGATTTTAGTACAGAAGTGACCTAAAACAGCATAATCGTTGTGACACTGCTCCTTTAAGGTAATTCCTTCGTATTGCATTGCGCATCCCTACTGCCCACGATTTTCGTGTCATCAGCGCATGCACATGAGCACATGCACGTGCACATGCAGAGATTTTCTTCAAACTAAGCTCGATAACAGAATAAATTCTTCTTTTCTCTTAAACGAACATGGTGACCCCCGATTTTTTTACAGGTATTCGCTAAAAACAGTCTAATGAAGAGCATATTTGAAGAGGAAAAAAAGTTTGATAGTAGAACATGATTTTTTTTGGAAAATAGTTCCCAACTGGATGTTTTTTGGCCAAGGTGAGGACTTCAAGTTAACCACGGAACTGCCCGAAAAAGTGCAATATTCCCGCAACCAGGCAATCAAAAATGGCTTAAATGAAGCAATACTGCTTATGTCAATAAATGAAGCTTTACTTTCAAGACAAAACTTTGTGCCTTTCAAGTAATCAAGATTTAATTCTGTTGAAGGTGATTAAAACTTTTAACGCGCAACCAGTAAAAATAGCCCATTTTAAGAGTCCGCTGACGCATAAACAAGCCTGGTGACCCCATTTTTTATTGCATTTTCATAATGTTCATATCATGAATGTTCATTATGCCAAGCTTCAAAAAAAGTTTGATAATAGAACAAAGTGAAGTTTTGTGTGGAATTACTACATTCATGTGGAATAAATAACCTTGTTGCTGTTCCAACAACCCTGCATTCTGTTTAGACTGCAAACTACCTACCACTTCAAACAACGAACTCGCAACAGGACTCTTACATGTAATACTAAATTATTACTACTTTTGTGAATCATTGAGAATTTTGATGTTATGCCCTAGAAATAAATTATTATTGTGGTATTAAAAAATAAGAGTTACCTGTTGCCTGGGCTGCAGACTCAAAACATCTGTGCACTTTCTCACGAAGACTGCCTAGTTCTTTCTCAGTTGGAGCTCTCACATAATATGCTAATGAGGCCTTTTCAGGAATTATGTTAGGCTTTGCTCCTCCATCTGTTATAACACCATGAAGACGCCAAGATGGTTTCAGCTGTTGTCGCAGTACACTCAGAGCATTGTATGCCATAACAGCAGCATCTAATGCATTGACTCCCTCCCATGGGAATGCACTAGCATGAGATGACACTCCATGGAACAACACTCGAACATCTTGCATCGCTAAGCATGTTGGATACACACAGCTGAAAGGTTTTGGGTGGGCCATCAAGCAAAAATCCAGCTCATCAAAGCAACCATTCTCAATCATTTTGATTTTTCCACCCCCGCCTTCTTCTGCTGGGGTGCCAAGAACTACTACTTTACCCAGGTCCTGGTTTGATCCCTCAAGTGCTGCTTTTAAACCTAAAATTCAATCACAAAAAGATTCAACAAATTGTAACTGATAATGCCACACAATCTAATATGTACTTGAGTCTCTTTCAGGGGATAAACCTCTAAAAGTGTTGAACATGTACACATACAGTAAAAAAAAAGAATAAAGCCTTCTGTGGAAAGGTCAACTATATTTTCAGAAATTGGCCAGAAGACTCCATCTTTGAATTTCTAAAAGAACAAACCCCATCTAGTGACTCAGTCTGAAATGTTGTAACTCTTTCTTCTTGTTGATTATAACCATCTGCTAGATTGTTGACGCCATTTCACTGTTGTCTGTATTACAAAATAAGTAACTAGCAAATAATTATCCTTCATTGGGAAGGTCTCTTTGATGAATCTTTTATTACAAGGGGGAGGGGGGACACTGGGGTCTATGCCATAGAAAAAAAATCATCCAAAGCCACAAAACTGCAAAAAAAAAATCATGAAAACCATAAATTACACACAAAACCGTCAAAACTAGTCGATTTTAACCAGTCCGACATGTGCCACGTTGACATATGGATGGACTTGGATGAAGCCCTCATAT
>JAHPZR010023639.1:0-10000 GCA_019787425.1 Platygyra sinensis
GTGGGGAAAATGGCCTGGAGTAAATTTGGCTCTCCTAGGCTATCTTTTGCTAAATCAGGACAGATTAGTGCAGGGAATAGTCCCTGACACTCTTAAAGACACCCAGAAATGGACAGAGCACTCGGTCATTCGCTGTCTGGCACCTGCCAGGCTGAATTTGGCTATTGGTTTAACCATTTCCTGCGACAATCTGTCCTGATTTGACAAAACGTGGACTCCGGAATCCGGGCTTGAAGGTCGACGATAGTCGACCTTCAAGCCAGTGGCGTCGAAAAAAATTGAGGGGGGCTGCGTCATGCACCATTGGGGCAGTTAGCCCAGGCCTTGGTCTAGCCACCCTAGGGAGCCCAGGCTCAGCTGTTAAATTTCAGGCCCGCTAGGGGGGTGGGTTTGTTCAGTGTTTTGCCTTGTTTCAACAAAGACTTTTGCTCTGCTTTAAGGGTCAGTACTGGTTCTTGACTTTGCTTATTGGCAGCTGGCCTTAGCAGCCGGCTGCCTCCTGTTAGTTTAGCTTTGACCGTCGACGGGAGGAGTACCTTGGGTTAGGTGGGGGGGCCTCCAGTCCCTACAGGGGGAGGGCAGGGTGGGGGAAAATGGCCTGGAGTAAATTTGGCTCTCCTAGGCTATCTTTTGCTAAATCAGGACAGATTAGTGCAGGGAATAGTCCCTGACACTCTAAAAGACACCCAGAAATAGACAGAGCACTCGGTCATTCGCTGTCTGGCACCTGCCAGGCTGAATTTGGCTGTTGGTTTAACCATTTCCTGCGACAATCTGTCCTGATTTGACAAAACGTGGACTCCGGAATCCGGGCTTGAAGGTCGACTATCGTCGACCTTCAAGCCAGTGGCGTCGAAAAAAATTGAGGGGGGGCTGCGTCATGCACCATTGGGGCAGTTAGCCCAGGTCTTGGTCTAGCCACCCTAGGGAGCCCAGGCTCAGCTGTTAAATTTCAGGCCCGCTAGGGGGGTGGGTTTGTTCAGTGTTTTGCCTTGTTTCAACAAAGACTTTTGCTCTGCTTTAAGGGTCAGTACTGGTTCTTGACTTTGCTTATTGGCAGCTGGCCTTAGCAGCCGGCTGCCTCCTGTTAGTTTAGCTTTGACCGTCGACGGGAGGAGTACCTTGGGTTAGGTGGGGGGCCTCCAGTCCCTACAGGGGGAGGGCAGGGTGGGGGAAAATGGCCTGGAGTAAATTTGGCTCTCCTAGGCTATCTTTTGCTAAATCAGGACAGATATATGTATGAGATTTTCCTTCTTTTCAGAGTTCGCCTACGAGTTAAATCACCACTTTAAAAGTGCGCGCAATAATTAATGTTCCTGAGAGACACGCCTTTTGCATCTTCTTGAGCACACCTTTAGCTTTGCTGCCTACTAGCTTCTGTAGAGTGACATCCAAGTCCTTGGACCATCCCCTGAGTACATCTAAGATTATATTGCACTGGTTGATCTCGTACCCTTGGTATCTCTGCTTCAATTCCCATCTGAGTGGCGCATACTTCATGGTCTTCTCAGAAGTCTTCTTGTCGTGGCTGCTCACCCAGGGGCAGCTCATCTCCAAGGCTATCACTTGCTCATCTCTGTTATTAATGATTCTAGCATCTACTCTATCTTCTCTGAGCTCTTGGTACTCTCCATATACCGGAACATCCCAATACGCCTGTACCTCTGCTGTTTCATAGACTGACTGTGGCTTGATGGGTAAATACCACGAGGGTACAGTGTCTATCAGGCCCAAGTCAAAGATGATCTCGAAGAACAGGACCTTCAGGACGGCGTCATGTCTTGCAAGGTACTTGGTTTTTGTGCAACCGCAGGGCAGGCAGATAAGATGTGGGCCATGCCCTCTGGCGCTGTACCACACAGCCTACATACCGAAACACTACTAGCGCTCACACGTGTCTTATGGATGGTGTACAACCGTGTGGGTAATAGCTGTTCGTAAAGCTCAAACATGCCCGGGATGGTGTGTGTTAGGCAGGTTCGCCAGTCGCTCAGCCACCAAAAGCACCACTCAGCACTTAGGTCTTCGTCTCTTTCTCTTTCCGTTACCAGCTTTTGTTGCCATCTCTTTTCTCTAACCTCCTTCCGTACTCTTGAATCTAATCCTCGGAAACCCGGGGGCTACTAGCCGGGACGATGCGATATTTTCGGGCGGGCGATATTTTTGGGGCGAAAGTTTACTTCAAGAGCTGGAGAGCCCCTGGGAACTTAATCTTACCGAACCAGTTTCAGAAGTGGTCGAATTCCGTCCCGCTGATTTGCCAGAAAAATATTTTTCTGGCCAATCAGCGAGGAGTTCCAGCCGGGTAACCCTGTCGCCTTCTTACACGAAGCAGTTTTCTTCATCGATCGACATAGTTGCGTGGCCCGTGCAACGGGGAGATTGTCGTGGAAAGTTTCAGAAAAAAATATTCAACGAAGCCGAGGAAATCACAAGGCTTTACATGGGGCGAGGAACTCCAAAAATAACCTGTAAGATGTTGGACCTGAGAACATAACCTGTAAGATGTTGGACGTTGCAACAAGGTAGCCAAACGTAATGAAGCAAATGTTGCGTGCAACCGGTTCAGATATTCTTACGCGCTTCAAATTAGTCTCTTTGGGTCTAGGTCAGTTCTGGCCCTTTCTCTGTCACAAAAAGTCGAAAGAGAGCCAAGAGAGAGAGGAACAACCTCTATCGACATTGCGTGACAAGGGAAGGGCTACAACAGGACAACCTTGCTTCTGGCAAGACACTGCAGGTGTGACCGTTAAAACTACAAAAATAGCTTATTATTCCTTAAGTATTTGCTCAACTCGACTTCTTTTATTGAACAAAACTTTTAACACAAGGACTGGCGAGGTTGCTTTTTATCTGCTGCGACTGATTTTAAAGTACAAGCTGACAAGTGCGAGTCATGGACCGGAATATAATGGGAATATGAGTCAGTTGTTATCATTAGGGAGAGTTTCTGGTTCTCTAGTGTTCATCAAAGACTTCGTCACCGACCCGGCTAAGCCCACAGGAAAGAATTGTTCTGAATCTTGTAGTAAATTCATGGACTTGAATATCTTGATTAAGGAAGAATTAATGTATACATTTAAACAGGAGAACGTTTCACGGCGATGTAAACGTCTGCGTAGCAAGCAGACGAAAAGTGTAAAATTTTGGACAATCGCGAAATGAAATCTGAGTTTCAGCGTGATGACCAGTTTTCGTGAATTTCTGCCGTTATGAATGTGAAGAGTGATCATCGCTGTAAATTTTCCAATTCAAGCAATTGGAAAGAAGAAGCCTGAAAAAAATCAGGGCTTCAACGGGATTCGAACCCGTGACCTCCGCGTTACCGGTGCGATGCTCTACCAACTGAGCTATGAAGCCACACATTGGGAAGCCACACATTGGGAAGCCACACCTCGCTCCCAATGTGTGGCTTCATAGCTCAGTTGGTAGAGCATCGCACCGGTAACGCGGAGGTCACGGGTTCGAATCCCGTTGAAGCGCTGATTTTTTTCAGGCTTCTTCTTTCCTATTGCTTGAATTGGAAAATTTACTGCGATGATCACTCTTCACATTCATCTACAACCGCAGTACAAATATGAATTATTTATTATATATTTCACTTCTGCCGTTATATTGGATATTTCAAAAACCTAACTTGATTTCCTTCAGTTTCTTACCTAGGCCTTCAAACTGGCAAAGTATGAGAGAAATCGTTTTTTCTACCGTGCCACGATTTCTTCTTCAGTTTAGTGGCAATTACTCTTACCGGTAACTAGAGAATTCTAGAATTCTTGATTTAACCTAATGAATAAATCAGCTATTCTGTTCAGATTGACACAGCTACCATATCCTTCCCAACGACACACGGTAAACTCGTTACCAGAAGTAGGAGGTTTTGGCCCCAAACTTAAAGTTTGCCGGAAAAAAACCTTTTTCCCGTATTTGATTTGTTACTATCTGTTGTTTTTTTGGCAATGGGTCAAGTGGTCCGACTAACTGTCCTTACTGTGAATGAAACTTCAGGGATGTACAGTACAGATCGCTGAATGTTGACAGAAGTGAAGCCTTGGAGCCGACTGGCTCATAGCTGCCCGATCTAATCCCAGTTTCTTCAGCATAACGTGGCAACGAGTATTTTTACTCCCCCTCGACGGGATGCTAGGTCCATCGCGGGTAACTCCCACGCAATTTTCCGGTACCCATTTATACTCCTGGGTGTGAATAGGTACTGCGAGAGTTAAGTGTCTTACAAAAGGCCACAACACAATGTCCCCGGCCAGGGCTTGAACCAGACCACTCGATGCGGGGACTAGCGCACTAACCATAAGCCCACAGCGCCTCACTGAATGCTGACTAGTTTAATCAAATTTCGGAGGCATCTATTCATAATCTTTTTCTTCTACATTAATTTCTTTAAAATAGACGTCAACGAATGCAAAGTTCTTTCAGATGCTTGTCACAAAGACGCGTATTGCAGCAACTATAATGGCAGCTATACCTGTACTTGTGTGTCGGGTTACTCTGGTGATGGCACGGTGTGTATAGGTAGGTATCATATGAAGTATTAGTCTCTTCCAGGCGTTCAGTTAGTCAGGGCGCAGCGCGGAAAACAGGGCGCGAAAAAATTTTAAAAAAGCGAGGAGAGAGGAAGCTGAACGCCTGGAAGAGGCTAATGAAGAATACAGTGAAAGTACTTGTGTGTGGTTTTGCCCTAACTATACATGGCACACTCATCGTGTGTTGATCTGTTGGCCTAACTAAGCCTAACTAGATTAGTTTTTAGAGGTAAATTCCTGTTCATCCTGTGCAAATGCTGCATTCCATTTCTCAGCTCCACAAAAATGCCCAGCACAACTGGACCTCATCTTTTTGCTCGACGCATCAGGGAGTATTGGAAAAGACAACTATGTTAAAGAAAAAGAATTCATTAAGATTGTGGCAAGCAGATACGAACTTGGGTCAACCAGCCAAGCTGCTGTAATTTCATTTAGTAATCGAGCTACCAACAAAGTTCCACTGGGCTCGCAGAACACATCGTTATCGTTCGCTTCGGCGGTTGACAATATCCCGTACGACAAAAAAGCTACCCGTATTGACCTCGCACTTCGTCTGGCCTATGATGAGTATTTTTCATCAGAGGACTGGAACGAAACTCAGAAACTAGTGATATTGTTGACTGATGGGAAACAACGTCAAAGGATCAATATGCATCCACCTTATATTAAGATAGAGGATACAGTACAGCTCCTTCGTTCTAAAGCTGCTCGTATCTATGCTGTTACTATTGGGAGTAATATTGACATGTCAGCGATGAGGAATGTTACTGAGGAAGATGACGATATATTTCAAGCTGCTGAATTCGACGATTTGGTAACAAAGGCCGACGCTCGTGAGTTGTTACTTTTGTATGTATCATGCAAATAATCGTTACTTTTGAGGTTGTTCTGTTTCTGTGACATAAGAATACACATAAACCGAGTATAAGCATAAGAAAAGAGAGAACATATGAGTGCAGGTATATGCGCATGAAAAGCGTGTAAACACATTGTTACTCGTTTTCCTGTCCTCATGGCACTGCTACACAGGTAAGGGCTGAGGTAAGAGGAGGAGGAGAAAGAGGAAGAGGAGGATCAGAAAAGGGAGAATAAGTAGCCGAGACTGATCTGGATTAGTAGTAATAGTAATTGGATGAACAGGAGCATGAGCGGGTGCCGTTGCGGAAGCAGGATTAGGGGCGGGAGGGCGATGAGAAGCAGTTTCCGGAAAAAGGGCGAGAACACGAGCAGGAGAACGAGAAAGAGTAGTTGCATGGAAAGGAAAATAATGAGAAACAGGACCAGGAATAAGAGTTAGGACTACGTGTGCGAGGAGAAAGAAACAGAAGAAGGATAGCGAACAGGAGCAAGAGTAGGAGAAAGAGTATTTGAAAGGACAGAAACAGACAGATATGTCCAGGATTGAAAGCTAATGAGATTCAAATTAGTTAAGATAAGCATAACAAAGTGTCCACATTGATAAAAAGTCATCAAAACACACGCAAGTCTGACAAATATGAAATAACATGAAAATCTCAAATAACCCTGCCAAATATGTAATGAAGTACTAATGAAGCAATAGTTGAGTTCAATTCTGGGCATAAGTGGAAACGGAGGTAAAAATAGGAGTGGGATTGTTAGCGGGAGCAGCAGCGGAGGTAAATTCGGTAAGAGCAGGAATTAGCGAGAAAATAGGAGCGGTAGCATAGGTAGGACAAAGAGCAGGTACAGGAGCGTACACAACATCTCAAACAGTTAGCGACAACATGACAAAAATAAGTGTGTACGTTTTTCTCTTGCCTGTGCCGATAGCTGTACCCAAATGAGGCGCTGCTTTCCTCGCTATTCTATGTTTTTTTTATGCCATTGGTAAACCGGTTAATTTTCACAGAATATCACCAAGCAATCAATTTAATCAATGAATCTTCAGCAAGCACTAGCAACCACAAAGGCACGCCAAAGTAAAACTATGGTGTTTTCCGGGCCCGGCTTTTCCAATTAGTCAAAATTATTATGTGCAGTTGTATTAAAAAAGATAGTCTTCTCACTAGACTAAATGAGTTAAAGAAGGGATAATTAGCAAAGATTTAATTAAATTCGATGACCTACTTTATACGGATGAGCTTGAGGCTGGTGCATAATTGTAATATTTTGTATGGCTTACTTTTCTCCAGTCCAGAGCCAAGGGATCGCGTTTTGTAGTTTTGATCCAGAAATGACAAATTGTGAATTTCCAGCCCATTGCGTGAACACGAGTAGCGGTGTTTCGTGTGTATGCAGCGATGGTTACATTGGTGATCCACCCCGGTGTGAAGGTAAGTGTTACTGGCTTGCAATATGCCAGAAAAACTTTTTTGGACACCATGTTGATTTTATCAATTTGTTTTACGAGATTTCACTTACCTTTTATGTACCTTCGAACTCTTTTGTTCCGCTCAAGTTATTGTGGTTTCTTCGAATTTTTTTCAAGTTTCGGTTTTTAGCTCTCTGGTTATTTGTTATGCTTCTCCTTATTTCAGACAAATTCTTGAATGTCTTACATTAGCATATTGTATGTATGTATGTAAATCTTTATTAATATTAGTATTTAGATTTGCACTGCAGTGAAAGTGACAATGCTGTTATTTTTTGGGCAGAAACCTGACAATAAATAAGGCAATATTCTATTAACGGAGTTTAACAATATTTTCAGATGCTTTGCTTCTGGTACCTAAATTTAATGAATTTTCAGAATTTCAGTAGTGATGGGCCATCGGGATCCTTAAATTCCTGAAACTGGACAACATTTTTGAACACCACCTGATGCCATACAAAACTGCTTAACTTTTCGATTCTGAATTTAAAAATGTCGGCACTCTGAATTGAACTCAAACACTTCTTTCCAATTCCTAGACGTGAATGAATGTACCAATGGTTCGCATGACTGCCCCGTCAATGCCTACTGTATCAACATCCCAGGCTCGTACAACTGCTCATGCAACCAGACGGGATGTAACGGCAGCATGTGTGTTGGTATGTAAAGTCCAATGCTTGAGCAGCGATACTCATACCTTTAACAGTAAAAGCATTTTAAAGGGAAATTGCAAAAAAAAATAAAATAAAATAACATGCGAAATAGGATAAAACTGCAAATAGAGAGGGTGAAACTGTTTCAAATTAGTGAGATAAGCCTTAGTCGGTTGATTTCCGCTGCTTTTGTTCCTCCCTGAGAAGAGGAGCCTCTTCATATGAGCCCGGTCGACCAGGCTGGCTCGGTTTCCGAGATCTCGCCTCGCCACTCTTTTCTTTGTAAAAATATCGATGTGTTCATATGAGACCTCGGTTTTTGCGACCGAGATCTCGGTAACCGGGATGAAAATTTTCCCATGTGAACACTCCAGCCCGGTGACCGGGACGAAACTTTTTAAATAAAATAGCTTCGCTCTCACAACATAGCGAACACAATGGCATAATTTTGGTCTTGTATGTATTTCCACTTTAGAAGTATGCGAATTAGCTTTATTAGTAAAGTTACAAGAGTCCACAAAGCTATGACAGTCGCGAACAATACAAGTTTATGTTCCACCAATTTGGTTGTGTTTCTTGAATTCATCCCGGTCGACCGGGCTGAAATTTCCCGTATGAACACACCACAAGCCTTACCTACTTCTTCTTCATTACATTCCTGGTCTACATAATATGTAATTTAAAATTATTCAGACCAATTAAATATAGTGAAATAACATTTCGGGGATCTTCGCCAATAAAAAAAAGTTTATCCGTGCTTGCTAGATCTCCGGCAGTAATCAAGTATTATCTGATGTGTAATGTATATATCATAGGAGGCGATTACAAAATATTTCTGTACCAGATGTTTAAATTGCGAGTTGAGTACATCTCTCATTACAAAAAAATATTCTGATTCTGACTAGGAAACTGTGATTTCGTGGGGTACTTGTGATAGTGTCGCAATTCTCTGCGTGTTGCCTGGCAATTTATCACTACTTTTAATAATCGCGCATAATGCAATATTACGCAATGACAATCTCGGCAGCGCTAGTATAAGATTTCTTTTCCTGGAAAAAAATGAAAACTTGCCGGTACATTACTAGCAGATCTAAAGTAACAAGAAATGTTTGTCTGAACAGAACACAAGCAATATCAATCGTTTATCTCATAGCTGCGAATTAAACAATATTTTTCTAGGTGTAGTCATGTGACGAACTTCCCTTAGATTAGCTTAGTGGAAGAATGTTCACCAATGAGTGCAAAGATTTCAGGTTGGACTGCAACCAGCTTGTGCTGACCCTGACTGGATGATGTTATCTTTCTTATATTTTCTACAAAACTCTACATTTTCCATCAGAGATTTCTTTATGTTTAACTTGTGACAGCATGTCTGGTTGATTTTAGGGGTTTCCACTTTTATTTGGGATACACAAAGGGCTTTAGAAACAAATTTACCAACATGAAAATTAAATTTGAACAGTTCCGCAATGAAAAGAGGCGAGTATTGGAAAATAAGCTTTCGGATCATCACGTTTACTCATCTACCTTAACATGTTAATTCTGGTGATCAATTCTTTGAGCGTGTTTTGCATAAAGTGACTGATAAATTATTAATGCTAAGAAATAAATTACATGTCAGTATGTTTAACTTTGTCAGAATAACAAGACAGTGCCTTTCGGTGGTGATCTCCGAACGAAATTCAACTAAACCAAACTGAACTACTTGAAAGATTCTTCATAACATGCATATTGTATAACTCTACACATAATGCAAATTCAAAACTGTGCTTAAAGCTAACTTGAGTGATCTCCAGATAAACGTCGAGATGTTACCTGTTTAGTCATAAAAACGAGTTTTCAAATTAAACTTAAGGGGATTTTATTGGCTAGGTACTTAAGTAAAGCTCAGGCTGAGTTCAGTCTAACATCTAAAATGTGGATCTTATTGTGTTAACGGAATATGCGTTTGCAAATTAATAGAATGCCGACAGCCGGTACGCCACAGAAAATACTTTGCGCTTTTTTTCTTCAAAGGTTTCCTTTGCTTATTTCAAAGTAAAATAGTGTAGACCACATAATACTTTTTCAAAAGACTTAGCTTTTTAGCTCACTATCAAGCTCAATATTTTAACGTGTTTACAGTTTTACGCGCTGCGTGGGTTAAGATAATTTAGTAACCAGGTTCCATTAGGAAAATATCATTAATATTCGATGAACTGTATGACATTTAATTCTCTCGGCACACGCTACAAAAAATCATTCCAGTTAAAGCCGTGTCCTTTACTATATTTTCATCAAATGTTCTAACAAAATGTTTGCCTTCAACTTTCTGCTTCTTCTAACAAGCACAATATCAGGTATTTATTAACCCGTTTATTTTGTAAATCGCATGACATCACAACGACATAAACCGAGATAACACAACTGGCAATTTTCCTTAATTTCGCTTTATCACCAGACCTTTTACCAAGTAACGTTATCAGTTAGATCTACAA
>JAHPZR010023639.1:17500-18959 GCA_019787425.1 Platygyra sinensis
CCGCTCTGAACTGTCTAAAATCTGTCCAGCTATCTTAGTACAATCTATTCGCACCAAAATCCACGAGGTCAATTCTAAACTTTTTAACCATTTACACCAAATTAAGGCCCATAAATTTGAACAATTAACGGGTCCTCCTAAAACTTGTGACTCGTCATTTGAAAGCCTTAGCACCGTAGTTTCTATTCCAGAAAATCTTCCGCTTTCCGACGCAGAGAAATCCGTCCTCAGTAAGGGCTTGAATTTTGTTTCTATATCCAAAAAACTTGACGAATTCTCGGTTAAGCAAAATGTTGAAAAATTTATTCGCCGCGTTCAACTTAAAGCCTTTTTCCATGACAAAGAGGATGATTCTAACACCTCGGACAAAGATATTTTCGAGACGCTTCAGACTCGAAAATCAAAGTGGACTCCCCCAGAGGGCCAGTTCGCATCTTTAGATTTTTTCATCAATAAATGCCGTCATGACATCAATAAATCCATCACATGTCAAGAATTCCATTCCTTATTCTCAGTTTCTTAGACTTCGCCGCCTTTGTAGTGAGGACTCTGATTTTTCCTTAAAATCAGAGGAAATGTGCGAGTTTTTCGACAAACGTGGCTATCCTGCCTCTGTTGTTCAAGCAGGCCATCATCGCGCCCAACAAATCGATCGGCAGTCAGCACTACAAACGTCTAAGAAGGAGAATAATAATAGAATTCCATTCACTCTCACATTTCACCCTCACAACCACGCAGTAAAATCCATCATTCTCAAAAACTTTAAATTACTTCAAAATGATCCCGATACTGGTAGAATCTTTTCGCAACCGCCATTAATTTCATTTAAACGCGACAAAAACATAGGTAACTTTTTAGTCAGAAGTTCTTTCCAAACGAGTGAACAACCCGGTACTTTTAAATGTGCACGCGCACGATGCAAAACATGTCCTTTCATTTGTAACGTTGAGAAATTGTCGGGGCCCAAGCGATCTATTAAAATCACTGATCATTTTACCTGTACCTCAGCCAATGTCATCTACTGTATAACTTGCACTCTCTGCAAAAAGTTATATATCGGCGAAACAGGTAGACGACTAGGCGACCGATTCCGAGAACATCTTCGCGACGTTGAGAAAGACGACAAAAACGCATCTAAACCGGTCGCTAGACACTTTAATCTGCCGAATCATTCGAAGCAACATATGGCGGTCTGTGGCCTCTCCCTACATCAAGGAGGCACAGAAAGCCGCAAAACTCTAGAACAAAAATTTATTTTTCAAATCGGCACTCTTAATCCTCACGGTATCAACGAACGCTTTTCATTCAACTAATTTATTCTGTTGTTTTTTTTCACGTTGCCAGGCACCAACCAATAGCGTAGCTCCATATTTCTCTATATAAACCACACACAACCCACAATTCCTCGATTCGCTCCGACGAAGGGCTAGCGCTCGAAACGTCAGCTTTCGAATCTCTT